>ML102933.1:0-141008 GCA_003697995.1 Taxidea taxus jeffersonii
TTTTTTTTTTTTTTTTAAAGATTTTATTTATTTATTTTGTCAGACAGAGAGCTCAGGAGCGAGCACCAGCAGACAGAGTGGCAGGCAGAGGCAGAGGGAGAAGCAGGCTCACTGCCGAGCAAGGAGCCCGATGCGGGACTCGATCCCAGGACGCTGGGATCATGACCCGAGCCGAAGGCAGCTGCTCAACCAACTGAGCCACCCAGGCGTCCCCTTAGAGCTTTTCTTAAAGACTATAAGAAGCATGGGTGATTATTTATCAATAGAACAGTATTAAATTTGGAAGGCACTGAGAAAAGAAGCAGAAAGACCATTACACCCTCCAGCTAAAAGAAGGCTGTCGTGTCATTTCTGCAATACAAGCTTCTAAATTTAAGGTTGTGGTGTAATGTATAGACAAGGGGGAAATAGATTTATAAGATAGTTCCTGAATAAAATTACTAGAACTTGATCAAGATTGGATATAAATAAAGACATAGAAATGCAAAGAGGAAGAAGTTGAAGATGACTTACTTCAGCATTTACCACAATAGGAAATATAGGAAGTAAATTTGCTTTTGAAATTTGAACTACTTATATGATAGCTCTGGGGAATTTTCCACTAGAAAGTGGGACCAACAGGACTAGAGTTCAGGAGTGAGAACTAGCTTAAGTTATAAATTTGCATTATTGGTATTAAGTAGCAGTTGAAGCCATAGGTTTGAATAAGTCACCTAGTGAGAAGATATAGATCGAGAAAGAGTGGTGGGCAGAGGACAGAACGTGATTTTTTTTTTTTTAAGGTTAAGGCTTAATGAGAACACAAAAAAAGTCAGAAACAACCATGGAGATAGAAGATCTAAGGAAAAATAATGTCACAAATGCCAAAAATTATTTGATGCAGGAAAGAGGAGGAGTAAAGCATTAAATGCTACCGAGAGATTGACTAAAAGAACTTTAAAAAGCACCCATTTAATTTGTCTATAGCAGATTATTGCCTCTAGGGAAAGGCATTTCGTTAGAATGATTGGGGCAACAGATCATACTGAATTGAGGAGTGTGCACGAGAATGCAAAATGAACATTCAACAACTCTGTCTGCCTGGTAACTAGAAGAAGGTGGTAGAATGAAGAGGGATTTAGGATGGGGAAAAGACTTGAGTATTTGTTATGCCAAGAAGTCCAGTAGATAGAGAACTTACTAAAGATATGTAGTGATGATGAATGGAGCAATATCCTTAACAGTAGGAAAAGCTGCACTCTGAAGCAAACTTAGAGTGAAGTGATTAGTTAGAAAGAACCTTAACCTTTTCCTTAGATGTGGGAGGGAAGAAGCATAGAATTGTTTCATGTTAGAGTAACTAGGTCAATCTATGAAATAGTTGCATTTACTTATCTGTTCAACCAATGTAATAGAGAATAAAAATGTTAATTCCAGTGACTATTCCTCCTTTATATATAGATGTCATCTTATATTTAAACCAATTTTAGTAACTTCCTTTTGACCATGTGTGATTTTTCTGTTTGATTTATGCCCTGTCACCAAAATGGATTACCAGCTGAAAAATATATAGTATACTTAATGTGATCTTTGAGAATCATGACGATTTTTTTTTTTTAAAGGTTTTATTTATTCATTTGTCAGAGAGAGAGGGAGAGAGAGCGAACGAGCACAGACAGAGAGGCAGGCAGAGGCAGAGGGAGAAGCAGGCTCCCCGCCGAGCAAGGAGCCCGATGTGGGACTCGATCCCAGGACGCTGGGACCATGACCTGAGCCGAAGGCAGCTGCTTAACCAACTGAGCCACCCAGGCGTCCCGAGAATCATGACGATTTTAACATGCTTTATTTGTTTCAACAGTCCAAAGCGGCATATGTACTCTTCTACCAGAGACAAGACACTTTCAGTGGAACTGGCTTTTTTCCTCTTGACCGAGAAACTAAAGGTGCTTCAGCTGCCACAGGCATCCCATTAGAAAGTGATGAAGATAGCAATGATAATGACAATGATATAGAAAATGAAAACTGTATGCACACTAACTAATGAAAGTCCTAGAAGCCATAAAAGAGAGACTTTCCTGCTGGTGGTATCTATTGAAATGATGAAGTTACCCACCACATTAAACAAAAGTCTGAGATGGGGAGTTTCAGATAACCGAATGTAAATCCTTTATCAGATTTTAACTTGTGCAGTACTTGAAGTGAAACACAATGAAAACTTTAACAGAAATTGTCTCTTAATACATTTACAGTCTTGTAATTACAAGCTAAATATATATAGGAAATCACAAATAAATCCCTTTTAAGTTTGCTGCTGTTTTGATGAATTACGTTTTCTTTAATTTTTTTAGATGTGAGTTAATTGATGACAAATGTTAAATTTGTGGATGTTGGTCATTTATTTTGCTCTAATAATACTGCAAGAAAACTATGGCTGAACTTAGTTTTTGGATAATCTAGTTCATGTACATTAGGCTGCCACATATATTACGATATTTAGCTGCAGTATCAATGTGGCATAAATACTGCAGTAGTATTCTTGGAAAACCAAATTTTCAAATCTATCCCGGGTAATCTACATGGGCCTATTAAAAAACCAAATCATGATATAAGAAATAATCTTGGAAAAGTTATTTTCTTTTGTAGTATCACTAAAAATCCAGAATATTATGTTCATCTTACTGCTGATGTGGAAACAGGTTCTAGATTTCACACTCCATCTAAAATCATTTTTCAGTTAAATGTAAGTATTTTTTACTGCTATTCGGATCTCTTCCTTAGGTACTCAGAAATTTTTTGACTTGCTTTAAAATGCATATCTTTAATCTAGTGTGGTCCAAAATTAAAATTTTTGCTGTCTGTTTTTCTCTACCCCATTTTTTGGTAATTTGGCAACTTTCAGCTCTTCCAATTATTGTAATAGAAGAACAGACTTAAGAATATTCTGTATCCATAGTAATAACTACATCAAGCTTAGATGAGAAATTTTTTTCATATACTGGCCTTTAAAACATTAATGGACAATTGGCTTTAAAGGTAGGTCTGTTAACTTTCTTTGTGTGTTCCTGATGGAATTCACCATAGCCTTACAGCTTTTCTCAGAAGGTAACTTGTTATAAGAAAATTGGCATTTGCATGTTCTAGAGTCAGAACCTGTGTAGTATATAAAGCATATAAACCTTGAATTTGATTTAAGTTCACCACATTCAAGGATCCAGGATGCCAAAAATACATGTGAACATTTGAAACATTTTTCATTTGCTGCTTTTTCCCTTTAATCTAGTTGAAAGAATGTATTGTGGATTGGCATACAATACTGCCTTTAATAGAAAATCTAAATGCTGGGGCACATTTCACATATCAACTACCTGAGGAATTGCTTTGTGTCCCACTGTTATTAAAGCAAAAAGTATAATGTTCTTCACTTGAACTAATCAAATACAATAGATTATAAATTGTGTATTGTAAATAAAAGTTCACTCTGTGAGTGCACATTTTGGTAAATTATTTATTTATGTTAGCATTTAAAAGTTTAAAAAAAAATGCATTTGACCAGGATAAATGAGGTATGTTGATCATGGCTTTGCTTTATACCTTGATATTAAAGCTGGTTTTTCATCCTGGTATTTTAAAAGCTGCTTTGGGTTTGGTTTTTTTTTTTTTTCTTTTCTTTTCTTTTCCTTTCTTTTCTTGCTTTTCTTCTTCTTCTTTTTTTTTTTAAATGTAAACTAACCTCCTGCATGACAGAGGTTAAAATTTTGTCTGCACTTGAGTTCACTTGAGTTTACATTTGAAATGTGCATGTTTATTTATACAGATTTCAATAAAGCTATTTAAGGCCTTATTTAGTCTTTATTTCTTACTCTGAATCTTTTGATAAAAACCCCCTATTTTATAGGTGGGTGACTATATGATAGACTTTTTAGTTATTGTATAATTAAAGATAGAAAAGAAAGCATGTCAGAGTAAAGCAGATCCTCTTAAGGATGTGTTTCAAAGTTTATTTTTTAATTTAAATATTCATTAAACATTTATTTATGCACCTACTAATCACTGTTCTGTAGTCTTAAGATATAGCTGTAAACCAGCATCCCTCCACTCACAGGGCTTGCAGTCTTTCTGCTGTCTACCACCTAATAGACTTTTCATTTTTCTGAGGTTTACAGAAAAACTAAAATTAACTTTTTCCAGCCCTGGATTATAGTCTCTACCCCAGTTGTCCATGGAGACCATTTCTTTTCAATGCCTTTAATTAACTTTTTTTCCCACCAAAAGAGAAATGTTTTTAAAATAGAAAATGATGTTAATAATACCATTGAATTTGTCAAACTCAAATGACATTGTCAGCTGCAAAAAAATAAATAAAAAATAGTGCAAAAGGTTAATCCATACTCTAATTAAAAGTAGATATACTAATAATAATAAGGGTGGTAGGAATGTAGCCAGTCTAGAATTCCACTGTTAGCTTTTCTACTTAGTAGTCAGATGACTTTGAATTTAATCTCCCCCAGTATGTTTCTTCACCTGTAAAATAATAATAATAATAATAATCGCATTATTGAGCACTTAAAATGGACCAGGTAGTATATGCTGTATGTAGTATCTCATTTAATCCCATACTAGCTCTGAGGTAGAGACATTCATCATCACTCTTTTTTCATTTGGAGAAACCAAGGTACAAAGCAGTTACTATTCCCAAATTCACATAATTACTATGTGGTAGAGCCAATATTCTATCCTCAGTTCTGTATACTCCCTCCCACTTTGTTATAATGTCTGCCTCACAGGATTTTTGAGATCTCAAATGAGATCATGTATTTTATGGAAGGGTGCTTTGTAAACTGTGTAGTACCCTCATTACTGATTTAAATTTAATACAGCACTTTTCTCCTGTTTATCTAACTCAAGTATGCCCTTCTTTACATTCCTGCAAATGCATCCCTAATTTTCAGGACTTTTTTCTTCACGTATAAATTAGTTTTAATTAATCTCTGTGCAAAAGCTATGGCTTAATACTTTGTTTAAAGATCTTGCTTTCTCTTATAGTGTGTTCTTTTTAACAGTCCTATATTTATCCTTGCTTTCCTGGCAACTCACTATAAAACCACACAAACCTTTGATTTGGGCATGAAGAAAATCAGTAACTATTGATTGATTCTGTAAGGACAGAATTTAAGAACAATACTTTCTCATCAACTAATCTCCCTGAGGTAAGGATATTTTATAAGAAATAAGCCAGGAGGGGTGCCTGGGTGGCTCAGTGGGTTAAAGCCTCTGCCTTTGGCTCGGGTCATGATCCCGGAGTCCTGGAATCAAGCCCCACATCTGAACCCCGCATCTAAGCCCTGCATCCTGATCTCTGCTCAGCAGGGAGCCTGCTTCCCCCCTCTCACTCTCTGACTGCCTCTCTGCCTACTTGTGATCTCTGTCAAATAAATAAATAAAATCTTAAAAAAAAGAAGAAGAAGAAGAAAGAAGCCGGGAGAGTGTAAGAAAAGATGAAGTGAGTCTCTTTCATTGGCTTACCAAAGGGGCAGGGGGTGGGGTGTGTGCAGATTAGAATCTTTCACCCCAGAGAGGAATTGACACTATTATTGGTACATGTTGAAAGAAAATAAAAAGCAGGCCAACTTTTGGTCAGTTTGTGTGTGTGTGTGTGTGTTTAATTTATTTTAGGAAAAAGTGGGAGGGAGGACAGAGGTGGGAGAATCCCAAAGCAGATCCCTATTGAGTGTGGATCCCAATAGGTGCTCCATCTCACAAGAGATGACCTGAGCCAAAATCAAGAGTCAGCTGCTCAACTGACTGAGCCACCCAGGCGCCCCTATGTTTATGTTCTTTATTGACAATACATTTCATTACTGCCTACTTCCCATCCTCCCTTCTTGGTATGCCCCTGATCTTTGCTTGTGCAGTATAAATTAGCACATTCTCTTTAAGTTAGTTTTTAAGATACAAATGTGGAAAATTCTTGATTGTTAGGGCAAAGAACCAGAAATCCTCTAAAATCTCAGAAAATAATTTCATTTCTGGAGCCAAAGAAGAATAGTAGAAATCTTTCTTTGTAATTTTTACTATAAAATAAAATTTCTGTTTTTCTTTGAAATCATTTCTCTTGAAAATATAATTACGTTGATAATTCCCAAACAATTATTTTAATGGCACTTAAAAGCACCAAAGGGTAGAGGTGAAAGGAGGATTTATGGGTATCCTTCTTGACTTACATATGAAGTTGCAGAGCTGTACTACATTGTTTTGTTATCAGATTTTTGCAATGAGAAATATATGTAATCTTCTTATAAGCATTTTAGATTGTGGAACATTTCAGTTAGATATGCGTATTTTTCATATGTTTAATTCATATTTACTATATATTAAGCAAAAAAAATTTCTAAATAGTCCAGACCACAAAATTTTCATTTAAAAAGTATACTCAAATTTTAATAAGCTACATAAAGTAGGTTTTTAAATATCATAATTGGGAAGTTAAAATGTACATAGTAAAATTCAAACATTGATCAAGACTTATTTGCAGTAATGATGGAGTAAAGAATTTTTTAGTAGGTAACATAAAACAGGCAGTACAAAAATTATTTTTGGCAAATATATACATTGGAAAACATACTCACCCCACATCATACCATTATCTAATTGTATCCCGTCTCTGCCTTTTGAGAGTGTGGAAATTGCCAGGGTAATGAAAGAGAGACTCTAAGTTATTAAGGGAATCAGGAAAGTAGATAAACCATTTAAGAAAATCAAGAGTTGACATAATAGAGTCTAGAGTCTCAGAGGACAGGGAGCAAGTGAATCATATAGATTTTGGCGCATTTTTTTTTTCTAGAAATGTCTGTTGAATGTGATTGTACAAAGCAGCTAAATATACAGCTTTTCTGTAATTGTTCTTTTTTTAAATCTTTTTTTTTTTTTAAGATTTTATTTATTTATTTGACAGACATAGTTTCATTTGCTGTGACCTTCAAGTCCATTGCTAGCTGGAGTTAAATCTACGTACATAAAAGTAAAACAATAAATATGGAATCATCCCAACAGTCTTTTCCCATAATGTGTATTCTTACCTTTTTCTCAATAATGACACATTCTTAAAATTTCCCAAACTTGTTTAAAAGCTTAACTATCGGGGTGCCTGGGTAGCTCAGTGGGTTAGGCCTTTGCCTTCAGCTTGGGTCATGATCTTAGGGTCCTGAGATCGAGTCCCGCATCAAGATCTCTGCTTGGTGAGGAACCTGCTTCCTCCTCTCTGCCTGCTTCTCTGCCTACTTGTGATCTCTGTCTCTGTCAAATAAATAAATAAAATCTCTAAAAATAAAATAAAAGCTTAACTATCACTTTTTTTTTTAATTCTTAGTTAAAATCTTTCAGGATTTTTAAACTCTGTAACATCTCAAGTCTCTCATTAAACTTTTATTACAGTATTTGCTTTTCTTTTAAATTTTGTAAAAGAGCATCAGAGATTCCTTGATTCTTAGATATGATTCAGATAATTTAGACTTATGTACTAAAGTACCTCATATATGTTTGGCCTTCCATGTGTGCCTTCACTGTTTCTTCTAGCCTGCTTTCTTCTGATACTAAATTCTCCCTATAAACAAGTGAAAGTACTTCATTTTCTTTATAGTGAAAACCATCTTCCATTATGTGAAGTGCTGAACTATCAGTGTCCTGAAACAAGAATTATTTTAGACTTGCCCTCAATTGCAAAAAATGAGAAAATAAATTGTAAATATGGAAAAACTACAGTACATTGTTTTTTAATTTGAGGAAGGATTCCTGTATAACTTTTAGATATTGAGTGACTTCAGTAAGATAAACTCTTAAATTTAAAAAACTCAGAATTAAATTCAGTTTTGAGCCATGTGTCTATGTGTAAGTTGAGGTAATACTGCAATTCAAACTGTGAACATCAGTAGTTACAGATACTCAGGTAGTATATTTGTTGGGTGACAGTGAGGTATGGTAAGGAACATTCTATATATAGAAATATTTCTGCACAGCTAACTCTAAAATCATTAGCTTCTGGTTTTCAGTTTTCTCAACCATAAAATGATACCAGTTTCTTGCAAGGGAAGTAATAGACATGTAGGTGTGAACTTTGAGGTTTTCTATTGTGGACACCTAGAATGTTGTATCATTTATCATAAAAGACCTCTTAAATGGAAGGCTCACATTCAGCTTTTGAAATTATTGTTGAAGTATATATTTTCAGCAAAAGAATAACCAGTAGGGTGGGCCAAATTAAATTTATTTTCATTTGTTTTTAATCTTTGTCCTAGCTCCTGTAAAAGAGCAGAAGTATTATTGTGATGGTAAGCTTGAGAATTAAAGTTTCATCATGGATACTAGAATCCAGTTGCATACTAACAAATATGATTTTTAAAGCTATTTTTGAATGTAACTTCATAGCTTTTATATTAACTTTTTATTTTTTAGGGTGGGGAAGGGCAGAGGGAAAGGGCTCCAGGCCCAGTGGGGAGCCCAACAGGGGGCTCGATCTCAGAACCCTGAGATCATGACCTAAGTGGAAGTCAAGGGTCAGATGCTTAACTGCCTGAGCCACCCAGGCACCCCAGAGAACTTTTTCTCTGCCTTTGGCAGACATGGATTTTGTTGGTTTTTCCCCCCTAATTTCATCAATCATTGTCTATAATCTTTTGAGTCAAAGATAATAGTTCAAACTCCAGAGGTTATAGCTTTTATTATGTTTGGATATATTTAGTAACAATTACAAGTATTTGAATTGAACCAGTATTAAATAACTCTACATGTCATGGCAGACTAAAATGTAGCAGATCCACTCACCAGGATTGTGTCTCCAGGCCACTCACTAGTCTCTTCTTATTCCAGTTCATTCTCTATTCTGCCAGAGTGATCACCATTTAAAAAAATAAAAATAAAAAGATTCTATTCCTCTCCCAACTCAAAGTTCTCTTCTAACCCCTCCGTTAGAAGAGTGGTTTGGAGCACAGACTTGGGAGTTAAACCGCTTGAATTCTAGGCCTACCACCTTATTACAAGTCATGTTACCCCTCTGACTCTAACTTCCTTAGTTTATAACCCAGAACAGCTGTAGAATTTCCATCTAGGAGAGCTTGGGGTCTGATTAGAAGGAAGTGTGAGACTTAAACTGCTTATTTCCTTAGCAAGCATATGATTCTTCTCAGAATGCAGTTCACTTGTGGTGGAGATCTATTAATAATTGTTTGTGACGAAACTAAACTCCCCATCTACCCGAGCCACCCACTTCTGACTCTGTATTACCTACCTTTCAAAACTGTGAGGTTTAAACTATCTTGATCTTAATGAAGAATGTAGTAGTATTATTACTAGTAAAGTACCCACATGTGGAAATGACTGTTCTCTCTTTATCATTCATTCTCAAGGATACTATGATTTCTTTAGCAAGAGAGCAAAGAGTAGGGTAACAGTTGGTCTACCGAAATTGGTGCTTGAGTGAAAAGTTTGAGAATTTGGCCCTTATTTAACACCTCACCTTCCCACAAACAAATTGTACAACTTGACAACTGTGGGATTTCCCACATACTATTCTAGCTTGCGTTGCCTTGCCGTATCTTCTACCTGACAAATTCCTATACACATTCTTCAAGACTTAACCCAGCATGTACTTGCTTGGTCTTCTTGACACATCAGTTGCCACCTTGGGCTATAATTCGCATAATTTCCTTAACCTATTAGACTGAATTATCTGATGGAAGAATTTTGTTCAGTGTTTCTAAATGTGCTAATTATTAAATGAAGAAATTTGCTCAATATCTCCAATATCGCTGTATTGTGATTTTGTTTTATCCCTGACATATTATTAAGTACATATTGTTAAATCTTTAAAAGTAAATTTGCCTTACAAATGTACACTCAAAATAGATTAAAAATTAAAATACAGTGATGGTCTAAATTCAGTATCATTTAAGAAATTTGGAATATTCAAAATTAAATAAAAGAATAGAAAATAGAAATTAAATGAAAAGAATGTAAGAAATATAGTTTATATATTTTTTAAAGACGTTTTTATTGGGGCACCTCAGCTCAGTGGGTTAAGCAGTTGAGTCCTGATCTCACAGGTTTTGATCTCTCAGTCATGAATTCAGTCCCCACATGGGGCTCCACACTGGAGCCTGCTTACAATACATACATGCGTACGTTTTTATTGTAAAGAACTCTGTCTTCCAACACAGATCTTACCTGGTTTCCATGGCAAAGTAAAGCATACTGTGACTAGGCTGCTTAATTCCCTTTTGCCCATCTCATGTCTTTCCTTTAAGATTGTCCATTTTACTTGAAAAGAGTCTAAGGTTTTCCAAGAGAATAAAGAACTACCAAAAGTAAGATCTAGGCTCTTTTTGCCTCTTCATTGACTGAAAGTATAATCAACAAGTTTCTTCCTCTATCTTCTTAGAAGGTAGAGTTCTTAAATGCTAATGAGAATTTCCCTAGTAATTGCTTTCAGGGCAGAGAGAAGACGCTCCTTGCCTTAAATGATAACCATATTCTCCCTCTCCTGTCAAGGGGCCCACTTAATCTTCACAGATTCTGAGAACCTTCTGTTCACTGAAAACTTGTATGCCCACTTGTATCTACCCTTCTCTTTGGCTGGTATCTTTGTAAACTTGAATTTTGACCTAGTAATCCTTCTGAAACTCTTGTCTGTCTACAACTCCATTGGATCTCCAAGGGCATGGTTTATTTGTCCAGACTCTGATGCTTACTCATATCCTGGGGCTTGGTTTGTCAAAATGTGGTGTTGGGATTTACCCCTAAAACTTTAAGTTGCTGTTTCATCTTCTCTCTTTGTAGGTCTTCTCTTTTTGGACTCCCTTGATCTGCCCTCTTCTAAAGTGCCCATTATTCATAAGAAAACTATATCGACTACACTACCTATAACTAAACTGTTAACTTCAGGGATGAGAGAGGTCCTTCCATAGTAAATCATTTGTGGCTGTATTTCCAAATTTCCAAATTTCTTAATTTCAAATACAGAAAAACCAAGTTCTTGGAAAACATCAGGATCAAAATCACTACATGCAAATTATTTTATCATTTAAAAAATGGGGAAATAGAGTCCAAGATATGCATAAAAACATTTCACTTGCTTTGATGAGGCATTGACATTACTTCATTGCTTCATATGTTGTTAAATAGAAAATAACATTCACAATCACTAGAAATATAAAGAAACGGGTAAAGATAACCCATGTGCTAGAAGTGGCAAATAAGGGCCTTAACTAAAATAAATTAAAGAATCTATAGTAAAAGGTTAGAATAAATAAGAAATAGGGAATTTCAGGAACTATATGAAAATTATTGAAAAAATAACCAAATAGAAATATTAAAACTAAGGAATATAGTAACAAATCAAAAACTATTGGTTGGGATTGAGGCAAAACAAAATAATTAGAAATAAGTCAAAAAGAGGTGCCTGGGTGGCCCAGTCATTAAGCGTCTGCCTTTGGCTCAGGTCATGTCGCCAGGGTTCTGCGATCCCACCCACATGGGGCTCCTTCTCCCTGTCCCACTCTCCTTGTTTGTGTTCTCTCTCTCCTTGTCTCTCTGTCAAATAAATAAGATCTTTAAATAATAAAATAAATGAAAATAAGTCAAAAATGTATCCAAAATAAAAAGGGTGTTTTTGTATGTTTCAGGATACGTGGGTGACTCGGTCAGTTAAGTGTATGCCTTCAGCTCAGGGCATGATTACAGCTTCTTGGGATCTAGCCCTGCACAGGTTCCCTGCTCAGCGGAGAGCCTGCTTCTCCTGCCATTCCCCCTGCTTGTGCTCTCTGAGTCGCTCTCTCTGTCAAATAGTCTTTAAAAAAGAAAAGGGGCGGGAGGGGCTCTTAATTAACAGAGACTCAAAAACCTGTGAGACAGAACCAAACAGGAGAGAAAATGGAGCAGAAAAATGTAATTGAGGAAAGATAGCTGAAGTTTTTCCAAATTTGATTTAAAACAAAAACAAAACCCATCCAGAAGTCAAGCATACCCCAGGCAGGATAAATGAAAAGAAAACCTTAATAGTCAAACTGATAAAATTCCAAGAGAAAAATTTAGATTCTTAAAAGCAACCATAGGGGAAAAGTCACTAAGGAAATTATGTGACAACTAACCATTTCATTAGGAACAATGCTAGGAATAAATAGGATAACATTTATAAGAGGTGTGGCAGGGTAGGGGGGACTGTCAAAATTAGGATTGACACACAGGAAAATATCTTTCAAAATTGAAAGCAAATTTTCAGATAAAAATAATGTGTCTACTGGTAACCTATATACTGCACATTATGGGAAATAAATGCTGGAGGAATTTCCAGAAGGAAATTCAGATCTACATAAAGGAAGGAATGAGAGCTCTGGAAACGGTGAGTAGAGTATTATGGATAAATACAAAATAATTTTACTTTCTTAGAAATACTGAAATACTTGTTCAAAGCAAAATGAATGATAAGTACTATGAGATTTATAATGTGAGAATAGGCAACAAAGGATGAGAGGAGTGTATGAAATTATACTGTGGTATATTATATGTGAAATACTAATGCAAAAAGATGTATTAATAACGTATATTACAAATCCTAGAATCACACAAAGAACAAAAGAGTCATAACTAAAAGCCAACATAAGAGACAAAAATGGGGGAAAAAATGTTGTCTCTCCTCCCTGCTCAGAAAAAGTAAAGATAATAAAGGAAAAAAGAACAGAAAGAATAGAAAACAAAGCAAGATGGTAGATTTCAACCCAATCATATCAGTAAAAAATGTAATGGACTAAACTCTCTAAGGCCAAAGATTATAGGATAGGGCAAAAAAAGAAAAATCCAAGTATATGCTTTTCCTTTTAAACATAAAGACAAGTTTTAAGTAAAAAGATGGAAAATGATTCACCATGCAAACACCTAGCATAAGAAGTTTAGTGTGGCTATATTAACACAAGATGAATGATACTTTTAGAACACTACCTGCAACAAATGCATGTGGAATAGGCTATGTAGACCAAATGCTGTCCCATAATTAAATTGCAAAGGATGGAAGTCATACAAAATATGCTCTCTCATCACCAGATAATTATGTTAGTAATAAATAATAAGATATCTAGAAAATCAACATGGGTCAGAGAAGAAAAGTACATGAAAATTTGTGGGGTGAAGGGGTGCCTGGGTGGCTCAGTGAGTTAAAGCCTCTGCCTTCGGCTCGGGTCATGATCCCAGGGTCCTGGGATCGAGCCCCGCGTCAGGCTCTCTGCTCAGTGGAGAGCCTGCTTCCCACCCCCCCACCCCTCTGCCTGCCTCTCTGCCTACTTGTGATTTCTGTCTGTCAAATAAAATCTTTAAAAAATAAAATAAAAAAAAATTTGTGAGGTGAAGCTAAAACATCTTCAAAGGAGATTTATGACTAAAAATGCTTATTCTAGGAAAGGAGTTTTAAAATAAATTGTTTCAGCATTCTCCTTAAGCTCATAAAAGAAGAGCAAATTGAACGCAAAGGAAATAAGAAATCAGTGAAATCAAAAATGGAGAAAAAGCAAAAGCTGATGTTTGAAAAGTCTAATAAAAGTAGCATATTAGGGACGCCTGGGTGGCTCAGTGGGTTAAAGCCTCTGCCTTTGGCTCAGGTCATGATCCCAGTGTCCTGGGATCGAGTCCCACATCGGGCTCCTTGCTTGGCAGGGAGCCTGCTTCTCCCTCTGCCTCTGCCTGCCTCTCTGTCTGCCTGTGTTCGCTCGCTCTAACAGATAAATTAAAAAAAAAAAAAGTAGCATATTAGCAAGACTGTATTAGTTTGCTAGTGTTCCATAACAAAATACAAATACCAAACAACAGAAAATCATTTTCTCACAGTTCTGGAGACTGAAAGTATGAAATCAACATGCTGGCAGGGCTGCCTCTGAGGTCCTTTCTCACTGGTTTGCAGATGGCCACCGGCTGGCTGCTTCTCATTGCCACTCTGTACCTCTGGTGTCTTTCTGTGTGTTCTAATGTCCTAATAAGGGCACCAGTCATAGTAGATTAAGGCCTACCCTGATGGTCCTATTTTAATTTTCACCTCTTCAAAATCCCTTACTCCGAGTAGAGTCAATTTTGAGGTACTGGGAGTTAGGGTTTCATTATAAGAATTTTGAGGGAACACATTTCAGCCCATATCATTGATAGAATAAATTATGATTATCAGGGACAAAAGCAAGGATATCACTGTAGATATTATGTAGATTAAAGGAATACTATTTTGAACAACTTTGACAATAAAATTTATAACTTAGATGAAATGGACAATTTCCTTAAAGAGTACAACCTAACAAAAATAGAATTTACCACAACTGGCACAGAAGAAAAAGAATTCTGAAAAGCTCTATATCTTAAATAAATTGTATTTGTAACTAAAAACCTTCCCACAAAGATAAAAAGAAGGTTTGGTCCCATCAAGACACTAAAGCCCAAACAGCTTCTCTAGTGAATTACAACTAAAATCTTGAGAATATTAATAAGGCAACTACGTGAATGTTCTGAGAACTACATAAAAACAAGTGGATTGTGGAAGGAAGTCAGAAGTTGGAAAAGCAATCCATAAAGGGTTGAATTTTCTGAGTTTTTGTTCCATGCCTAGTCTCCTAAGAGCAGACCCAGTTGTAGAAATATAAATCATGTAGATGGCTAACCTCAAATAGAACCTTGTTTTCCTGTCTAAAGGAATCATGAAAGGGGAAACTTGCAGGCTAGAAAATGTAACCAGAATTCTGGAAAGAAGAGATTTATGGAAGGTGATTAATTAACTCAGCATAACACTTAATACTCAGTTCTGATTTGTTCATGGACCGGACAAATCTTAAACAACCTTTAATATTTAGACCATTGCTCAAGTTTCATACTAACCCCGAGAAACACATGTGTGCAATAGACCCAAAACAACATAGCAGAAGCTCTATGTCTTGAACTGAGATTTAAACCATGGCCCAAATCTCAGACTGAACCTGAGTGATGGAGGTGTGGAAAAGTCTGAAAAGAAAATAGAAAAGAATTTGAAAGCAGAACTGAGATTGGAAGCACTGCTGATAAGAAAACAAAACAGAGGGACGCCTGGGTGGCTCAGTGGGTTAAGCCGCTGCCTTCGGCTCCGGTCATGATCCCAGCGTCCTGGGATGGAATCCTGCATCTCCCGCTTCTCCCCTCCCCTCTCTGCCTGCCTCTCCCTGCTTGTGTGATCTCTATCAAATAAATAAATAAAAATCTTTTAAAAAATAAAAAAAATGAAAACAAGACAGAACTTCTTGTCTGAGCTTAAACTAGATTGATTAAGAAGAAGAAGAAAAAAAACTAACATTCTCCATAGGATTATAAGAGAACCCACAGTCTACATAGCATCACAGTCACAATATCCAGGATAGAATCCAAGATTACTTGGCATACAAAGAATGAGAAAAATGTGGCAAATTCACACAGGAAAAAACAACTAACAGATTTTAAGATATATAACTATAATAAGACTGTAGGATTGGCAGAGAGATAAACCCAGAGGTCAATGTAACAGATCAGAGAGACCCAAAATATTGTTATTCAAGTACAGCCAATTGCAAAAACAATTCAATGGGGAGAAGATAGCCTTTTCAGCAATGACCCTAGAGCAACTGGATATCCATAAGCAAAAGAATAAGCCTAAAATTCACACCTCATACAAAAATCAACTCAAAGTGAATCATAGACTTAAATGCAAAGTATAAAACCATAAGACTAAAAGAAGAATCAACATAGTGAAAATTCCAAATACTTGTAAGAAGAATACAGAAAAAATGGATCTCATTCATTGCTGGTGGAAATACAGAATAGTAGAGCCATTCTGGCAAAGAATTTAACATTTTCTTTAAAAACTAAACATGAAAAAAAAAAAAAACTAAACATGCAGTCATCATACAACCCAGAATCACTCTTGACATTTATTCTAGAGAAATGCAAACTTAGATCTTCATAAAAACCTGAACATCATTGTTCATAGCTTTGTTATAACCCAAAACTGGAAACAACCAAAATGTCTCTCAATAGGTAAATAGTTAAATGAACTGCTATATCCATATTATGGAATTCTACTCAGCAATATAAAAGGAAAAAGCTATATATAATAATTTCATTGGATCTCAAGGGCATTGTGCTGAATGAAAAAAAATCAATTTTAAAGGTCACATACTATATGATTCCATATATATATAATTTTCAAAATAACAATATAGAAATGGAAAACAGATTAGTGGTTTCCAGAGGTTAGGTGATGGAGATAAGTTGTGGTATGACTATAAAAGAGTAGCACAAAAGAGATATTTGTGATGATGGAATAGTTTGGTATTTTGATTGCAGTGGTCATTACACGAATCTACACATATGATTAAATGACATAGAACTATATACACACATTGCACCAATGTCATTGCTTGGTTTTGATATTGTACAATAATTATATAAGATACAACCACTGGGATAAACAGGATGAAAGATACATAGTGCCTCCCACTGTACTATATTGGCACCTTTTTATGATTCTCTAATACAAGTTGAAGAGGTTTTAAAAGTTAAATACCTAATTTCTGGATGGTTTTCAGTGGCATAATGGCAATATAAGAGAAAAATGTCTTTGAACCTGAAGAGTAATGAGCAGAAATTATACAGTCTGAAGAACATGGTCCAGGGAAGACTTGAAAGAAAGAAAAGAACAGCATCAAGGATCTGTGGGATAGTGTTTTCAAGGAAAATAACAGACATTAAACGACTGGAAACTACTTTAAAAATTTTTTTAATCTTAATAGAACTAGAGAAAAATGAAACATTGCATATAGAAAAACAATGATTTGGATGAGCTTGAATTCTGAACCCATGAAACCCAAACAACAATGGGAGAACATCTTTAAAGTGCTAAAAAGAACTGTCAACCTAGGATTCTATGTCCAACAAGAATATCGAACACAATGCAAGAGATTTGAACAGGCATTTCACCAAAGAAGATGGCATATATACAAATGAAAAGATGCTTAACATAAGCCATTTGTAAATGGCTTATTTTAATTTGCAAATTAAAGCCACAATGTTTTATACCGCTATTGATCTATTGGAATGGCTAAAATAGAGCGCTCATCCATTACCAGTGGGAATGCAAAATGATATGGCCCCTCTGCATAACAGTCTGGCAGCTTTTTATACAGTTTAATATACACTAACTATACAACCCAGTAATCCCACCTCTTTGAAATGAAAACTTATTTAACGAAATGAAAACTTAATAGTTCATAAATTGATGTGTCTCATAGTACAGTACACCCAAAAAGTGTTGATTTTACCCCTTAAAATGTCAACTTTACTCTTTAAAAAAAAATCTCTGGGGAAAAAAAAAAGCCTTGAAGTTTTACTACTGATTTCTGCCTATCTATCTTAGGAAGAAATAATACTAATCTTACACAAACTCTTCCAGAAAATAAAGAAGGGAACACTCCTCAATTCATTTCATGAGGCTAACATTAACTTGATACTAAAACCTATCAGATTCAATAAACCTAGATGCAGGGGCATCTGGGTGGCTCAGCTGGGTTAAGCATTTGTCTTTGGCTCAAGTCATGATTCCGGGTGCTGGGATGGAGCTCTGCCTCTGGCTCCCTGCTCAGCCAGGAACTTGCTTCTCCCTGTCCCTCTGCTGCTCTCCCTGCTTGTGCTCTCTCTCATTCTCTGTCAAGAAATAAAATATTTTAAAAAATAAACATAACCATAGATGCATAAATCCTCATAGACACATACAAAAGTTAGCATAAGAATCCAGCAGTTTTTAAAAGAATAGTACATCCATGACTAAGTGGGGTTTGTTCCAGAAATTCAAGCTTAGTTCAAAATTGAGTCATTGCTCATTGGATATAGAGTTTCCGTTTTGCAAAATGAAAAAATTCTAGAAATCTGTTACAGAACAATATGCTTCATATATTTTGATGGTCTGTCATTAGATGTGTAAGTATTAATAATTATATATTCTTGCTGTATTTAACCTTTGTTAATATATAATGTCATTCTTTGTATCTTGTATCTTTTTAAAAAATTTAAGTCTGATATTAGGGTAACCAACCCTGCTCTCTTTTGGTTACTGTTTGCATCAAGTATTCAGTTCTTTCACTTTCAACCTGTTTGTGTTTTTGGATCTCAAGTGAGCAGATAGTATGTAGTTGGATCATGTGTTTTTACCCATCCTGCCAATCTGTCCTTTTGATTGAAGGTTTTAATCCATTTAAATGTAAAGTTAATACTGATTTGTCATTCTGCTATATACTAATTCAATCTCCTTACTAGTAATTGATCTGTTTAGATTTTCTATATCGTCATAATTTAGGCTTTGTAGGTTGTATGTGTTCAGGAGTTTATTCATTTTTTCTAATATGTTGGCATATAATTGTTCATAATGATGTCTTACAATCTTTAGTATTTCTGTGGTATTGGTTGTAATGTCTCTTCTTTCATTCCTGATTTTCATTGAATTCACTTTTTTCTTGGTGAGTCTAGCTAAAGGTTTGTCAATTTTGTTTATTTTCCCAAAAACCAGCTTTTAGTTTCATTGATCTTCTCTATTTTCATTTTAGTCCCTATTTTGTGTATTACCGCTCTGATCTTTATTTCATTTCTTCTACTAACCTTGTGCTTAGTTCTATTTTTAGTCCTCAGAGGTGTAAAGTTAGGTTGTTTATCTGAGATCTTTGTTTTTTCATGATGAAAGTATTTACTACTATCAACTTCCCTCTTAGAACTGCTTTTGTTGCATCACATAAATTTTAATATGTTGTGTTTCTATTTTCATTTGTCTCAAGATTTTTTTAAATTTCCTCTTTGATTTCTTTTTTGTCCCATTGGTTGTTCAGGTGCATGTTATTTAATCTCCACATATTTGTACATTTTCCAGTTTTCCACTTATAATTAATTTTTAGTTCTATACCATCGTTGTCAGCAAAGATATTTGATGGAATCTCGATCTTCTTAAATCTATTAAGACTTGTTTTGTGGCCTACTAGATGATATATCCTGGAAAATATTTCACATGTGCTTGAGAAGAATGTGTATTCTGCTACTGTTGAGCAGAATGTACTGTAAATGTCTTTTAGGTCCATCTGATCCAATATGTAGTTTCATTTTCCTTTTTTCTAATGTGTAGTTTTGAGTCCAATTTTCCTTATTAATTTTCTGTCTATCTATCCACTCTTGAAAGTGGAAAGATTTAATGAACTTCTAAGTTATAATAGAGAACTACTGAGAAATTCCCCCCCCTGAGTCTGTCTCAGGTCCTCTAAAGCACTCCATTTATACTTCACCCACCTCTACTCTTTTCCCCTTTAAGTAGTCAAGAGGGAGGGAGAAACACTGGGTTGATGAAGTTTGTTCTCTGCCAGAGTGATGTCATCTCTGATATAATTACATCCCAACAGGCAGATGACTTATGTGAAAGATTGGTACAATACTCCTGAAGCTACTTTTCTCCTCTACCTCTGCTCTCCCCTCTTCACATCCTTTGGAGAGGCACCATGCTGCTAGTTAAAAGTATGAAAGGTGGGGCCTATATTCTCAGCCCCACTATTTAGTAGATCTTTAACCTTGGGAAATTTAACCTAACCTCTTTCTGCTTGAGCCTCCTCATCTGTAAAATGGATATAATGGTGTTTATTTGATAGGATTATTAAAAGAAATATATAATAATATTTGTAAAATGCTTAGGTCAGTGCCTTTGTATGCCAGCTTAATTGGGTTCCTATTTCCTATGCCGGCAACATACAAAGTATGGTGTTAGCATTCCTGAAATAAATCTCCCTCAAACAGAGCTGGGAAGAGTCCCTGAAAGAATAGGTCTTGTCCCTCTTCCTCTTCTTTCTCAAGCCCTCTCCTATTTTCTCTTTGGCTGCCTCTCAATCACTCAACAAATATTTACTGAGTACCCTCTGTGTGCCAGGTGCTATTTAGGCGGTGATTATATTTTGAATTAAAAAAACATTGCTCTTGTCATCTTACAATATTAGGAACCAAATCAGTACTTGAGCAGGTTATTACAATGCCATGAGGGGGAGAGAGGGGAGTAAAAGGCAGGATGTTCTTCTGTGTTTATCTGTACTGTTTTCTAAGTTTTCTTTCCGTCCCTCTCTGTCTCTGTCCGTCTCTTTCTCCCTCTGTGTGTGTATTCCTCTTGAAGAAAATAAACTAAGAAATTCCCTGGTCAAAGTACAGGAAAAACTAGCTATCTCCTATTAGAAAAGTAGACAGGTTTCAGTTATTACTATTAGTGGTTAAACCAAGATGTAGTCAATTCCAGCCAGAAGGGGGCAGGAGTGTCAGCTGTATGTGTCATTGCAATTATTCTGCTCTTTTTGAGACCTATATTAAGTAAGAAGTGCTTCTAATCTGATGTGTCAGAGCTTTTCCTTTTTAAGGTGTACACCTGGTGCATAGTAAAAA
Source organism: Taxidea taxus jeffersonii (assembly GCA_003697995.1). Classification (NCBI taxonomy): domain Eukaryota; kingdom Metazoa; phylum Chordata; class Mammalia; order Carnivora; family Mustelidae; genus Taxidea; species Taxidea taxus. Next base: position 20,452 of record ML102933.1, read on the forward strand.
TGACTTGGTATTGTCATGTTAAAACTGGTAAACTGGAAGAAGTTTCTACTGATTATGACTCTCACTTTTTGATTTCCCACAAAGACATGTCCTCTCCTTAGACCTCCACAGAGCAAAATCTTCTACCTTCACATTCAGCAGATAATCTCAACTGGAGACAGAAAAGGAGGGAAATACATATACTCTCGAGATATCTGGCCTCACCATCCAGGCAACTTTGGGCTTATTTAAGTTGTCTGCTTTAGGGACGCCTGGGTGGCTCAGTTGGTTAAGCGGCTGCCTTCGGCTCAGGTCATGATCCCAGCGTCCTGGGATCGAGTCCCACATCGGGCTCCTTGCTCGGCAGGGAGCCTGCTCCTCCCTCTGCCTCTGCCTGCCACTCTGTCTGCCTGTGCTCTCTCTCTCTCTCTCTCTCTCTCTAACTAATACATAAATTAAAATAAATAAATAAATAAGTTGTCTGCTTTAGACATTTGCGAAGACTAGAGTGAAAGTTACATTAGACTGACCAGGGAATCACACCCCTCAGGGACTCCACAGTAAGAGAATACATCCGGCTGACACTGAGAGGCCAAGCCAAGGATATCCTCATGTTCTCTGATCTCTTGGCTTTCTGCCCTCATAACTGTTACAATAGAGGGCCATGCATTCCCAGAAGTCAGAGTCAGCTCAACTATGTTAAAAAGTTGGGTTTCTTGTATGTTTCCAGGGATCTTACTTTTTATCCCTTTGTTTAATATTTATTTTACAAAAGATGTTTTGAGTTCCTACACAACATACAAATTATTCTCTATCACTTGTTCCTACACAACATACAAATTATCCTCTATCAATTTCTATAGGCTTCATGTGCGCTTTCTAAATATTCCTTAAACAGATCTAGTATAGAGAAGAATACCCCTCAATTTCCTTGTTTTTATTATTTAATTTCTTCTTAATCATGAGTATCTTATTTTAAATGTTTAAAAATAATGCAAGCTGGGGCGCCTGGGTGGCTCAGTGGATTAAGCCTCTGCCTTCAGCTCAGGTCATGATCTCAGGGTCCTGGGATGGAGCCCTGCATTGGGCTCTCTTCCCAGCAAGGAGCCTGCTTCCCCCCCACCCCTCTGTCTGCCTCTCTGCCTACTTGTGATCTCTTTCTCTGTCAAATAAATAAAATCTTTAAAAAAAAATAACACAAGCTGAAGGTGATAGGATAACATGGACAGATTACCTTGGAATGACTGTTACAGCCTGGACTTCTATGTTTACATGAAGGTAAAATAAGCTTCAACTTCTTTTTTTTTTTAAATAAGCTTCAACCTTAATAAGCCATTGTGTTTTGCATTTCTGTAATTCACAGGCTCACTTAATTCACACTAACAGACTAGGTGAGATTTATATCTAGTACAATTAGATTCAAAAGTCCAGTCTCCTTTCCTTATGTGTATGTAATACAAAAAAATGTCATCAAACCACGTATCTTTATCACTTAACATTGTAAGGTGAATAGTGCCCACAATAATATCTTTGAAACTATGGGGTTTTTTTAACAGCCTTATAATATTCTACTTGTTTTAGTTTAACGATTACTCTATTTTTCGTGTATTACCATTCTACTGAAGAGTGAATCCCCTTGTATATCAGTTTTTGTGCACATTGCTAATTACTTTAGGAAAAAGTCCGACATGTGGTTAGTTTTTATAGTTTTACTCTCATCTACTATTGGGATTTTATTGTTCTTTTTAGAAAAAATGTAATGTTTTATATTTGTAAAAGAATATTTATGTAATGAATGTGTACATTTGAAGAACAAAATAAACACCATGGAGCCCTTCATCTAATCTCAGAACTTAACTATCAATATTTGTAGCTGCCTGTGGGCTCCTCTCTAATCTCAACTTCTGCCAACCCCCAGAGAAAAATACTGAAGTTTGTGGTTTTCATTCTTCCCTTGTTGTCATTTGTCTCAGCACATATATATCTCAGTTGCTGAAGCCAAAAGTCTTGGAGTCATCTTTGATTTCTTACTACTCCCACCACCCCCATATCCAATCTGTTCGCAAATCCTGTTGGCTCCACCCTAAAAAATATATATCCAGAATTCACCATCACAGCAACATTCTTCTCAAGGCACCACCTCTCACCCGAATCCTCAACGTAGCCTAATTTGATTCTCTGTTTCACTCCCATTCTGTCTATTTTCATTACAGTGGCCCCAGTGATTCTGTTTAAACCTAAGTCAGATCATGGCAGACCTTTACACAAAACCTCCCAGTGGCTCTCAGAGTAAAACCCTGCAGTATCCTAGAGACAGTCAGTCTCACTCTGCCTTGCTTTTCTGAACCTGCATCCTACTACGTTTCTCACTCCCAAGTACTCCAGTCAAACAGGCACACTTGCTGTTCCTGGAACCCACCCAAACCACTCAGACCTTGGGGCTTTCGTACTCGCTGTTTCTCCTGCCTGGAATGCTCTCTCACCAGATACCTGCATGGCTCAGATCCTCCCTCTAATATCCCTTCTCAGAAAGGCCTTCCCTGGCCACCCTGCTACTCTCCCTACCACTTTCTAGCCATTTCCCTTCATGTGTCTCTTTAGAACTTCCCACTCACATATATTTAACTTACCTTGTTTGCTGTCTGTTTCATCACCAGAATTTAAGCACTGAGGTCAGGCATTGTTGTCTTTTGTGTTACCACTGCATGTATCTTTGGTGTTTAGAATATAGCCTGGCACATGGTTAAAAAAAAAAATTGTTGAATTGAAATTGAATTGAGTGTATATATGTATTTTTATATATTGCTTAGCTTTGTGGTTTTAGGAAAATGATATCATCCCCCATGTATACATCTATGACTTGCTTTGTCTCCTCAACATTATATGTCTGATTTATCCACCTTAGTCTGTATGGCTATAATTAACTCATTTTCACCAATGTGACATTTCAATGAGGGTATCATTTAATTAACCATTTTTCTCTTGATGGACATTTGTGTTGTTCCCTTGTTTATTTATATATAACTATGCACACATGCGTATGTAAATATTTCTATATTTATAAAAATGTACACATATGCTTTTGGGTTCTTAGCATGTCTGTGGGATAAAGTGCTATTAATGGATTAGCTGGAACAGAGGGTATACCCCATTTTTTTATTTAAAAACATACTCAACTGTGGTAAAAAAAAAATAAGATATATCATCCTAACCATTTTTAAGTTTACATTATAGTTAACCATTAACAGTTCAGTTGTGTTATGTTTATTCACATTGTTGTGCAATGGATCTCCAGAACTTTTCATCTTGCAAAACTGAAACTCCATACCAGTTAAATAACAACTCTGCATTTCCCCTCCCTCTATCCCCTGGCAACCACTATCTGATCTTCTGTTTCAATAAACTTGACTACTTTAGAAAATGTCTATGCTACCTAAAGCAATCTACACATTCAATGCAATTCCTATCAAAATATAATCAACTTTTTTTCAAAGAAATGGAACAAATCCTAAAATTTATATGGAACCAGAAAAGACCCCAAATAGCCAGAGGAATGTTGAAAAAGAAAACCAAAGGTGGCAGCATCACAATTCCAGACATCAAGCTCTGTTACAAAGCTGTCATCATCAAGACAGTATGGTACTGGCACAAAAACAGACACATAGATCAATGGAATAGAACAGAGTCCAGAAATGGACCCTCAACTCTATGGTCAACTAATCTTCAACAAAGCAGGAAAGAATGTCCAGTGGAAAAAAAAAAGACAGTCTCTTCAACAAATGGTGTTGGGAAAATTGGACGGCCACATGCAGAAGAGTGAAACTGGACCATTTGGAGTCATGAAAATAGACTCAAAATGGATGAAGGGCCTCAATGTGAGACAGGAATCCATCAAAATCCTTGAGGAGAACACAGGCAGCAACCTCTTTGACCTCAGCCGCAGCAAGTTCTTCCTAGAAATGCCAAAAGCAAGGGAAGCAAGGGAAAAAATGAACTATTGGGACTTCATCAAGATCAAAAGCTTATCTTCATCAAGATCAAAAGCTTTTGCACAACAAAGGAAACAGTCAATAAAACCAAAAGATGGTGGACAGAATGGGAGAAGATATTTGCAAATGACATATCAGATAAAGGGCAAGCATCCAAAATCTATATAAAGAACTTATCAAACAACACCCAAAGAACAAATAACCCAATCAAGAAATGGGCAGAGGACATGAACAGATATTTCTGCAAAGAAGACGTCCAGATGGCCAACAGACTCATGAAAAAGTACTCCACATCACTCAGCATCAGGGCAATACAAATCACAACCACAATGAGATACCACCTCACACCAGTCAGAATGCCTAAAATTAACCAGTCAGGAAATGACACATGTTGGTAAGGATGTGGAGAAAGGGCAACCGTCCCTACACTGTTGGTGGGAATGCAAGCTGGTATAGCCACTCTGGAAAACAGTATACAGGTTCCTCAAAAAGTTGAAACTAGAGCTACTCTATGACCGAGCAATCGCACTACTGAGTATTTACCCTGAAAGTACAAATGTAATGATCCGAAGGGGGCACATGCACTCGAATGTTTATAGCAGCAATGTCCACAATAGCCAAACTATGGAAAGAACCTAGATGTCCATCAACAGATGCATGGATGAAGAAGATGTGAGATACACACACACACACACACACACACACACACACACACACACACACTGGAATACTATGCAGCCCTCAAAAGAAATGAAATCTTGCCATTAGCAATAACATGGATAGGAAAGACAATTATTATATTATCTCTCTGATATGAGGAATTTGAATGATAGGGCAGGGGGGTCATGGGGAGTAGGGAAGGAAAAAATGAAACAAGATGGGATCGGGAGGGAGACAAACCCTAAGAGACTCTTAATCTCATGAAACAAACTGAGAGTTGCTGGGGGGTGTGAGGGTAGAGATTGGGTGGCTGGGTTATGGACATTGGGGAGGGTATGTGCTATGGTGAGTGCCATGAAATGTGTAAGCCTGATGATTCACAGGCCTGTACTCCTGGGGCAAATAATACATTATATGCTAATTTAAAATGAATGAATGAATGAATATGACTACTTTAGATATGTCTTGTTTTTATTTTATTTTATTTTATTTATTTGACAGATGGAGATCACAAGTAGGCAGAGAGGCAGGCAGAGAGAGGTGGGGGGAAGCAGGCCCCCCCCGCTGAGCAGAGAGCCCAGTGCACCCAGGTGCCCCTTGTTGTATTTTTTTTTTTTAAGGATTTTATTCATTTATTTGACAGAGAGACATCACAAGTAGGCAAGAGGCAGGCAGAAAGAGAGGGGGAAGCAGGCTCCCCGCTGAGCAGAGAGCCCGATGTGGGGCTCGATCCCAGGACCCTGGAACCATGACCCGAGCCAAAGGCAGAGGCTTTAACCCATTGAGCCATCCAGGCACCCCTTAGATATGTCTTGTAAGTGCGATCACACACTATTTGTCTTTCTATGACTGGCTTGTTTCACTTAGCATAATGTCCTCAGGTTTCACCCATATTGTAATATGGATATTTTTTGAAGTGTGTTGTCTTTTTTGTTCTTTCTGAAATGTTTCTCACTTTTATCTTGTACTTTTCTCATTATTTTTTACTACACAGTTTCCTTTTAATTATGATGTGAGCATAAAATCAACTAATACCATAATTTAAAAGAATAATACACTTCTCAGGAATTAAATAAGTGCAAACATAAAATCTTATACTTTTGGACTACTTTTTATTTTTAAATCAATTTTATTGAAGTATAATTTATATATAAAAATTAACCCATCTTAAATGTTCATTTCAATTACTTTTGACAAATGTGTACAGTTCTATAGCCATGACTACAATCATATAACATTTCACCCCCAAATTTCCCCACATGTCCTGTTTTAGACAATCCCCTCTTCCCACCACTCACCCCTGGCACCTGTGCACAGGAGCAGAGCAGGTATACTGAAATTATCTGTACTATCTTTACAATTTTTCTGTAACTCTAAAAGCATTCCAAATACAAAGTTTAGTTAAAAGAGAGGATGAGGGGCGACTGGGTGGCTCAGTGGGTTAAAGCCTCTGCCTTCGGCTCAGGTCATGATCTCAGTGTCCCGGGATTGAGCCCCGCATCACGCTCTCTGCTCAGTGGGAGCCTGCTTCCCCCTCTCTCTCTGCCTGCCTCTCTGCCTACTTGTGATCTCTCTCTGTCAAATAAATAAATAAAATATTTAATTAATAAATAAATAAATAAAAGAGGATGAAAGGGGCACCTGGATAACTCAGTCAGTGAAGCACCCAACTCTTGATTTTGGCTGGGTCATGATCTCAAGGTCATGAGATGGAGCCCCAAGTCTAGGCCCCATGCTGGGTGTGGAGCCTACTTAAGATTCTTTCTCAGTCTGTTTCTTCCCCTCTGTCCCCTCCCCGAAAAAAAAGAGAGAGAGAGAATGAAAGACCAGTACTCACCTATTACTCATTCTGTTGTCCTTGGAACTGCTGTCATTCCATCACTCATTACCCAGAGGCAAGGTGGCACCAGTATTAATTTCCTATTGCTGCTATAACATAATTGCCATGAATTCAGTGATTTAAAATAAGATAAATTTAAAAAAAATAAGATAAGATAAATTTATTATCTTAAAGTTCTGGAGATGCAAAGTCAAAAATGGGTCTTCTGAACTAAAGTCAAGGTTTTAGCAGAGCTATGTTCCTGCTGGAAGCTCTATGGAACAATTCATTTCCTTGTCTTTTCCAGCTTCTAAAGACCATCTACATTCCTTGGCTCATGGTCACTTTTTCTGTCTTTAAAGCCAGCAGGTTAACATCTTCACATTTTCCTCTCTCTTTGTTCACATACCCATGCCTTTGTTCATCTTCGTTTGTCATTCTGACCCTCCTGGATCTCTCTTACAAGAAAACCTGTGATTACAATGAGCCCACCTGGATAATACAGGACAATTTTTCCATCCGAAGATCCTTAATCATATGCAGACTCCCTCTTGCTGTGTAAGGTAATAGAGTCACAGGTACTAGGATTTGGGATTTGCACTTTGGAGGGTTCCTCAGGGGGAACAGTTTTTGGTCTACCACACATATCTTTGAAATTCTAGGAAAGCTGGTTACATCTGAGGGCGGTCACACAGTTGGAAGGTACCAGGATACCAATATGGTCATACTTACTACGGAAGATTTGTGAACCGAGTTTCTAGTATACTGTACCAATCTAGTTCAACATTCGAAAGATGATGCTTTAGTTTCATTAGAAAAAGATAGTGAGCTTCATCAAGCTAAGAAAAGAATAAAGAATATTATTAACTCTGCCATTGGTCATCAGTATCTGCCAATGCGGGTGTGAAGAGAGAAAGTACATTAGGTACCCGTGTACTCAGTAAATGGGTGGACTGTGGTTAAAATATGTTCTTAATCAAAGGGGGCATGTCACCTGCAGTTACTGCTGAGTACAGGTGGATCCCATAGTTAGTAGGTGGGTGGTACTTCAGCTGGATGTGCTGAAGAGTGGGAGGTCCAGATAGACATGCTAATGGGTGACAGATACACCAAGGAAAACAATCAGAGTCACACACTGTTGGCCCTCTGGAATCTATCTATTGGGACTTGAATGGTGGCAGGAAAAAGTTTGGTAGAAAGAAAAGCTACTAACTGCATAATTGACCAGTGTATCTTTACCACTTGTGCTAAATCCTCTCTGCACTATTTTCCTCCTTCCTCTGTACTCTAGAATATTAAAACTGACCATTAATAAGTGTCTGTATCCTTGAGGTTCCTGTTGGCTTTGGCCAATGAGAGGTACTGGCAGGAGGGCATAAAGAAGGGAGAGGGTGAGGGCAAGGCATTATTCTTCCAGCTCCCTTCCTGCAGGAGCCCTGTAGGACATCTGCTACACATACAACTACTCTCCCTAGGTTCCAGTAACTGGCCTTCTCCTTGTCTGTTCAAGGTGGGGAGGAATAATAGCTTCTCACAATTTTCAGCCCAGGATGAGTATTTTGCCTTCCTTTAAGGATTTTTTTAAACCTGTCCATACTTTTGTAAATAGCCTCTTTATTAAGCAATCCTCAGATAAACCTTTTAGCAGTGCCTTCCCTCTTTTTTTTTAGTATTTATTTATTTGACAGATAGAGATCACAAGTAGGCAGAGAGGCAGGCAGAGAGAGAGGGGGAAGCAGGCTCCCTGCTGAGCAGAGAGCCCGATGTGGGGCTCGATCCCAGAACCCTGGGATCATGACCTGAGCCGAAGGCAGAGGTTTTAACCCACTGAGCCACCCAGGCACCTCTTGCCTTCCCTTTCTTGCTTGTCTTCTGGTTGATAGGTTGCTCAAACTAAGGAGTAGATCTACCCCCAAAGGAATTTCTTATGAGCCTAAGGAATTCAGGGGCAACTGAGGGCATGGGGAGGTGCTTCTGAATAATATAATTTAGTTTTTGACTTAAAGGAATGCAGCAACCCTTATAACACCTTGGAATTCATGTATTCAGTAAATAATTATTGAGCATATGTTATGTGCCAGGCGCTGGAAGTTCAGCAGTGAAGAAAACAGACATCCCTGTGCTAGTGGACTTTTATGCAGATGGAGGAGACAGATGATGAACAGAATAAATAAAATATATACTGTATGTTCCATGCTGTGAAGGAAGAATAAAGCAGGGAAGAGAGACGGGGGAGTTGGGAGTGTGCAAGTTTCATTTTAATTATTTTTTAAAGATTTTAGTTATTAGAGAAAGCACAAATTCGGGGGAGGCGAAGAGAGGGAGACTCAGACTCCCTGCTGAGCAAGGAGCCTGATGCAGGACTCAATCCTAGGACCCTGAGGTCATGACCTGGGCCAAAGGCAGATGCTTAACTGACTGAGCCACCCAGGTGCCCCAGAAAAGTGTGAGATTTTAAATTGGATACTCAGCGAAAGTTTCAGTGAGAAAGTATCATTTGAGTAATGACCTCAGAGAGTTGGCATAATAGTTGACAGGATATAAAAATAGGACATAGAATATGAAGCGGGTGCCTGAAACTACTCACCAGATATCTGCAGGCTGAGAGATTTTGCTGTCTCTGTGACATTACATGAAACAAGCTATTTTCCTAGGGAGCTCCAGCCAAACTTTCAATATGGCAGCTGCCAGCAATAGTGCTGATGGTGTTGAGAGTGAGCTAAGGGAACGTGGCCATGCCTGGCTTCTTTTACATTAGGCCGCAAACTCATCCTCTCCCTTTCTAATCCTCAGAACTAGCGTATTACAGTGTAAGGAAGTCATCTTCTTCCTGTGCTGCTGCTTTTAAAGACAGAAAAGAGTCTCTGAAGACTTGTGTGAAGAACTGGCAGGAAAAGGGAGTGGTCAACAGCCAGACACCTTCTGCCCTGGGGTCTTATCCCCATTTCCTCCCTTTCCTACACCTCAGCTTAAACTCACCAGGAAGAATAAAACTAGGGCAGGGCTTTGCCTCTCCTTCAATATATAAGCTCTGACCAGGTAACTGATACCTCAGGGAAATATGAGCTCACAGGCCTGGATAACAACATACCTGGGTCAGGTAAGTAGTTGCTGCTAGTAACAGAAACACATCTGTAGTGATTCATAAGGGCGAATTTCACCACATAATGGAAGTCTAGGGAAATAGGCAACCAAGGGTTAATAAACCAGCTGAACGAAGCCATAAAGGAGGCAGGCTTTCCTCTCCACCATTCTTAGCATGAAGTTTCCACCCTCAACATCACAAAGTGGCTGCATGAAAGTTCAGCCACCATACCTGCTTTCCAGTGAGAAACACAAGGAAAGACAGAGGGCCAAGACTGAACCTCAGCTGAGCTTTTTCAAAGTCCTACCTATTAACCTTTATTTAACTTAAGGTTATCAGGAAGTGATGTTTGAAGCATTTTATATTTTTACAGTACTGTTTGCTACTTACAGGCTTTTTAATGAGTTTTCCTATGTTTTAGGAAATTTTTTGAAGTTTTGAATTGATCTGAAATACATTATAATTTTTACTGTTTAATGACTCATCTCATTTTCAAAAAGTGTTAATAACATTAAGCAGGAAATGCCTATATTAGGAAATTAAGTCCAATAATGTAATAAAAAATCATTATAATCAAGTTTATCATAAGAAGTAAGCATACTTCATATCAGAAGAGTTTAGCAATAGAATTCCTTCTTAACATTCCAGAGAACATCGTATGATAAACTCAAGACTTTTATAATGATTACCATTTACACAAAGATCTCTAATTTTTAAATTTTTATTTATTTAGGTATTTTTATGTTCTTAAGATTTTATTTATTTATTTAAGACAGAGAAAGAGAGAAGCACAAGTGAGTGGGGGAGGGGTAGAGGGTGAGGGAGATGCAGACTTCCCACTGAACGGGGAGCCTGGTGTGGGGCTTGGTGTGGGGCTCTGTGTGGGGCTCGATTCCAGGACCCTAGGATCATGACTTGAGCCAAAGACAGATGCCCAGATGCCCCTATTTAATTATTTTAAAAGTAGGCTTCACAGCCAGCATGGAGCCCAACATGGGGCTTGAATTCACAACCCTGAAATCAAGACCTGAGCCAAGAGCAAGAGTCAGAGGCCCAACTGACTAAGCCACCCAGGCGCCCCTATGCAAGTATTTTTTAAAAACCCTTAACAAGGGGCACCTGGGTGGCTCATTGGGTTAAAGCCTCTGCCTTCGGCTCAGGTCATGATCTCAGGGTCCTGGGATCGAGCCCCATATCAGGCTCTCTGCTCAGCAGGGAGCCTGTTTCCTCCTCTCTCTCTGTCTGCCTCTCTGCCTGCTTGTGATCTCTGCCTGTCAAATAAATAAAAATAAAATCTTAAAAAAAAAAAAAAACCTTAACAAAAAAAAAAAGTAAAATAAAAGGAAACTACCTTAACTTGACAAAGATTTAATACCTAAAACTTAGAGCTCAAAATACTCAAAACTTTTTATTCAATGGAAAAAAATTAGACGTATTCACTTTAAGATCAAGAAAACACAAGATTGTTCACATTCATTGGTAGTATTTTACATAGCTCTGCAGGACCCAATAAGCTGTAGAAGAAAAGAAAAAGAAATAAGAGATGTTAGAATTTGGAGAAAAAAAGATAAAACTGTACTATTTCCAGATGATATGATTATCAAGACAAAACTTTGGCTCAACAACCCAACTATTAGCATGAGTGAGATTATTCAGAAAGAGCACCAGATATAAGATGAGTTGATAAAAATCAGTAACATTTCTCTTATGACTAATAATCAACCAGAAAATACAATTTAAACAACAAAAATATAAGTATCTAAGAATTTAACTTACCAAATAATAGAGAAGCTATCTATGATATATATGTTGGAACTCTATTAAAAGACATAGGGAGGGGCACCTGGGTGGCTCAGTGGTTAAAGCCTTTGCCTTCGGCCCACTTCATGATTTCAGGGTCCTGGGATCGAGCCCCGCATCGGGCTCTCTGCTCAGCAGGGAGCCTGCTTCCCTTCCTTTCTCTCTGCCTGCCTCTCTGCCTACTTGTGATCTCTGTCTGTCAAATAAATAAATAAAATCTAAAAAAAAAAAAAAGACATAGGGAAATATTTGAACAAATGGAAAGATATTTTGTTATGTTGAATGACAGAACATTATTGTAAAGACATCCATTCTCCCCATATTAATCCATAAATTCCGTGCAATCTCAACCCAAATTGCAGCTGTGTTTTTGTTTTGTTTTGTTCTGTTTGATTTTCTTTGATTTGGAAACTCAAAGTCAAAAGTTATTTGAGATGGAACTAGAAGGTATGCTAAGCGAAATAAGTCAATTTGAGAAAGACAATTATATGATCCCTCTAATATGAGGAATTTGAGAAGCAGGGTGGGGGTCATGGAGAGTAGGGTGGGAAAAAATGAAACAAGATGGGATGGGGAGGGAGACAAACCCTAAGAGACTCTTAATATCACGAAACAAACAGGGTTGCTGGAGGGTGGGAGGAGGGATGGGGTGGCTGGGTGATGGACATTGGGGAGGGTATGTGTATGGTGAGTGCTGTGAATTGTGTAAGACTGAGGATTCACAGACCTGTACCCCTGGGGCTAATAATACATTATATATTAATTTAAAAAGTTTTTTGAGTCCCACATCGGGCTCCTTGCTCGGCAGGGAGCCTGCTCCTCCCTCTGCCTCTGCCTGCCTCTCGGTCTGCCTGTGTTCTCTCTCTCTCTCTCTCTAACTAATAAATAAATAAAATCTTTAAAAAAAAATTTTTTTTGAAAGAATAAGTCCATGGTTATCTAACTTTTTCAGTTGTAAAGGAAGAGCCACATGGTGAGGAAGAAGCAGTAAGACACACTACAAAGCCATGGCAATAAGGAAGAGTAGAGTACAAGAACAGAGATAAATAGACCTTGGGATGGAGCAGAGAGTTCAGAGATAGAGACTTCTTTTTGAGACTTCTTACCTCCTAGAAATGGGGAAAACACAAACTTTTTCATGGACAGTTTTGGGAAAAAAGGATTACCAAATAGGGAAAAGTAAAACTGCATTCCTTCCTAACATGATACTTGAAGGCGGACCACAAATATCTTAAAGACTAAATGTGAAAAGTAAATTCCTGAAGATACGAGGAATTAAAGTAGGAGAATATTTGTGTGACCCAAGTTCTCAGGGACATTCTTGACCATCGTTAATCGATAATCATGGCTACAGGTACTGCAAACAAAAGGGAAACTGGATTTAAAGTAGCCCTGATTTAAAGGCAAACCATAAACTACAATTACAGTAGTTTCAATAAATACTCCTTCCCTGGAATCTGCTCCTGGCTATCTCCAAATACCCTTGAATATGCTGAGTGAAAAAATAATCCCAGCCAGTTGGTACCGCATCACCTTTTCTGTAGACACGAGTTAGCTATTGAACCCCCAACATCTCACAATTCCCCAAAGGAATCCCACAAGTACACAAGTCATCCCTGTGTAGGATTAGATAATATAATATATGATTTGCCCCTTTCTAAGCCTTTTGGACCCCATGTGGTCTAACATAACTTTTTGCTAAACTGCACAATAATCCATTAGGCAAGATTTGCTCTCTACTTGGAATCTTAACATTTTATGTTGGCCTGAAGGACAGACCCTTGAAGTCCTGGGCTCTTCCCCCAATCGTATTTGCCCTCTAACTATTCTGATCACCCCAATTTCATCGTTTTTCCACTATGAAAAGCTCCTGAATGCTTTATTGATATTTTTTCATATTTTCTTTCTTAGAACAAATGTATTATGAAAACAAGAAGAGAAATATTTGGGTAATGGGACCTTTGAGCAGGTGTGATTAAGAGACTTAGGGGCACCTGGGTGGCTTAGTTGTTAAGCATCTGCCTTCAGCTCAGGTCATGACCTCAGGGTCCTGGGATCAAGTCCTGTATCGGGCTCCCTGCTCAGTAGGGAGTCTGCTTCTCCCTCTCCCCCTGCAGCAACCCCTTGCCTGTGAGCTTGCTCTCTCTCAAATAAATCAATCATTTTTAAAAAAGAAAGAAATCATTTAAAAAGAGAAAGAAAGAATGGGGTCGGTGTGGAACGCTACTACCAGCCTCCTCCTCTGCCTCTGGTCATCTCTGGGAATTCAAAGCAAGCCTACAGTAAGAATTAAAGTTGAACACTTCCATTTCCTAAGCTTGAAGTGCTGGGATGGGATACCATGGAGCATTGACAATAAAATATTGCTATTAAGAAGAAACAATTAGGGAAGAGTAAAAATCCTTGATAGTGATAAACAGAGACCACCTCTGCAGAGGGCTGCAGGCATCCGGGCTATTAGATCTTTGTTTCAGTATGTATACAGACATTGCTTCCAGAGATTCTCCTCCTAGGAAAGAAAAGAGGATGAATTTCTGGCTTGCTTGATGAAAAACGTCCCCCCCAAATAAAGCCTGTCCTAGTTGAGAAAGTGGCTTTGGTTCATGCTTGAGTATCCCAGTTTGAGGTGCAGTCTCCCTAGGGTGGGGATGGGGACTGGGGAGGGTGTGGAAAGGGAGTTAACCAGAGAAAATGTCTGATGGTTGGAATCTGACAATTCTGTAAGGAGGACTCTTGGGTTTTCATCTATTCATATCCTTACAGCCTTCTTGATGGTAGTTTAATATGGCATTTGTCCCTTTCCTTTGATCTGGGTAGGAGGGGGCCTTGTAAACACAGTATTTCTCATCTAAAAACTGTGCCTGGAACTGCAGTTCCTCCTAGTTCTGACTTTCCTCAAATGCTGGAAATGTCTGCCTAAGAAGACCCTGTTTCTTTCCAAGGATCCGCCCTAGAACTTGCATGTACCCTGGAAGTTTAGGATCTTGAAAACCTATAATGTCAGCTCTATTTTCATCTGAGCTTCACACAGAATCTGGTACTGACTTGCCTTTGCAGTTGTCTTTCTTGCCCCTTGGCTTTTTTTTCTAGAGCTGAAAATAGCTCATTTTTTTTTCCCGTTTTAATTTTGGAAGGACCTTCTCTGTTTTGTGGCAGGACTGGTAAAGTCTTGCTCACAAGGATCTCAGGCAAGTCCCTGGCTTGGGCAGGTGGGGTCTTCCCTCTGACATGGAGATCCTCCAATCCTTTCTGTATCCTCATCGTGCTCTCCTGCTTTGGGGTACCTAGTGTCCTCTCAGTCGTAGTAATTGCATTCTTTTCTAGCTCTTTCTTGTAGCCTGAAGTTTTGTTTGTTCCTTTTGACACAGGCCACTCTCTCTTGCCTCCCTATTAAAGACAAGCTCCTGGGAATCTCTTGGGTCTCCACTGGCCCCACTCTGGCATAACACTCAGAGACCCAGAAGTCAAGCTACCTGAGGCTAGGGACAATGCAATCAAACAGGGCTAGGCTGGTTTATGGGTTCTGCATCCAATGTTACCAGGAAACTGCTCTTTAAAGCATAGCTATCCTATGTCTGGATCTTGTGCAATCAACATGCTCAGTGATATGGGGCATTCCTTGCTTACTGAAGCCCCTAGACTGTGTAGATGCCCATCTACCGTATCAAAATTATCCAGGTCACTGGTTCTCACAAAGTCTCCTGTTAGTTGTCAAGAAGCAAGGGGTTATTTGCACTTGACTCTTTCCCTGGTCTCTTTGATCCCTGACACTAATTTTAAAAATGTAAAGTCACTAATCTTGTAATGCAGTAATTTACTTAAAATAAAGATTTATCAAATGTCAGGTATATCACCACCATTGGCATTAAAGTACTCTATTACTGCATGCAGAGTAACCAAGTCTGAGTCAAGAATCTACACTGTTTTCATGGATCTGAAGAATTCTTTGTTGTTACTCAAGTTTTTCTTTCAAAGATTTGAGACATTGACTTCAGGCACTTTCCATGTGCTACACACAGTTGCCCCCTCAGTGGCCAGGTATTGTTATGGTGGAGGTCTTAAAATCGGGAGGAAGACATCTCATTCCACTGGCAGCATTCATTTACTCACTCAACCACTTTTTCACTAACTCACCCCACAAACATTTGTCAAGGGAGGGAAGCAGCTATTCAGAGAAAGGTATGTGGGAAAAGATGCCTAGCAGCTCTCACTTCCACAGGATTTAACTCACTCCTCTCTGTAGGAGCAGGTTGCCCAGTGTGTTTACCTTAGTAGCTTATTTTGTTTTGTTTTGCTTGAATTCTTATTTTTTAATACCTTTTTTCCTCTATGATTGAGGACAAGAATCCATATAACTGAAACAAATGTTTACTAAAGCCCAGTATATATAATCCTCTTGCCAGAAATATAGCTATGAATAACACAAAGACCTTTCCACTGAAGAAACTCTGCTACAGTGAGGAGACAGAAAAAATACCCCTACGATTACATGAGATACATGTTATCCCCCACAAGGAAATGTATCAAGTGTTAAGACAAACCTGAAGTTCTTTTTTTTTTTTTCCAAACAAATAATTAGTCTGAAAGAGAAGTTCCAATCAACAACATGTTCAGGAAACAGATTAAGGGAGGACGCAGGCCTCAGGTTTTAACAGATTTTTCAAGGGACGACATGTCACTTCTGAAATATAGATGAAGTAGGGCCACGGGTTTTAGGTAAAAAAAGCCTGGTTCAGAATCCTGACTCACTACTTACTAGCTAGAGGAACTTTAGTGAGTGAACAAATCTCTTCCAGCCTGAGTTTCCTCATCCATGAAATAGAAACAGTAATTCTTAATTCACAGGATTTTTTTACAAAGGCTAAATGAAATGGGATAGTAAATGCATTTTGTAGAGAGCTTCCCACACAGTTGCTCAATAAATGTTATCTATTATCTCTCCTCAGACTTGGAGGAAGTCTCATAAGACAAACCTAGCCTGGATGGATGTTGCTTTGTGTGGACCTTCTTTCTCCTGATTTTTCCACTTAGGAAATATTGAGCTAAACCAACATGATTTCCTACCTCTAAAACTGGCTTTATGAGACATATCTAAACTCTAAAGCACATTTTGAGCTATGTCGTCAAGGAGCTGGACATAGACGTGTTAACTACATGAGGTAGGGTTAACTAGGAAGAGTAGGACTATGAAACTATGTGTGCCCATTTGATGAAAGACCTGTAGGTTGAGAAGTGGGAAGAACCAGTCAGAGAATGGACTAAACTGAGGCCATCGGAAGAAGTCTAGATAAGAAGGTGGCATTTGAAATCAGAAACAGATTAACAACCCACGACATTAATATTCAGGGTGGATAATTGACTTCAGGAAGATGCAGCCAGAGGAACTGAATATTCTGCCATGTGTGGAGACCAAGCTCATGGATACAGGGACTAAAGGGCAGGCAATATTGTGAGATCCAGACAGATGGGAATGACATACAGCTGGAACTCAGGAGCTAAGTCTCAGCTTGAGGAGGGTTCTGGGGATCTGTAAAAAAAACTTGGAGAATTGGGGTACCAGAGAGCTTATAAGCCACAGTTTCAAACATAGGAGAATAAAGCATTGATCTAACTGTTGGGACTGATTCTAGCATCCTTGGCAGTATGGACATTTTGGAATGGATAATTCTTTCCTGGGGTGGGCTGTGGGGTGGGGTGGCTTCCATATGCTTTGTAAAATGTTTAGCACTGGCTCTGACTTCTAGCTACCAGATACCATTAATATCCTTTCTCCAAGTTGTGACAATCTAAAATGTTTCTAGTCATTGCCAGGTGTCCCAGTGCATGGAAGGTGAGTAGATGGGAAGAGAACATTGTCCTCCCTTGGGAAGCACTGGGTTAGATCATGCCTGCTAAGAGAGTGCTGCTCCAGCTGGTGGAGTCTGGGGTGAGAAGGTCTCAGGGATAAGTTGATTCAGAAGAAGTAACAACTGACTGTGGCCCACTAAGACAGTATAGTGAGCAGTCTGCCCAGATCCCTGCCCCTTCTATCATTTCTGTGTAGCCTGTCCTGCCTTCTCTGTTCCCCTTCTTTTGTCATAGTAGGCAGTTAGTTAGGTTCTAACAGGATCCCTGGAGGCCAGCAACAAGGAAGTTGTTAGCAACAACTGGCAACAAGGATAGTTGCCAGCTATCAGGAAAGTCAGAGGCCTGTCTAGGAAGGACTCTATAAGAAGCTGCATCAAATCGGACAGGCCCAAGATGGCGGATGCTGTGACAGGAAACCCTGACCAAGTAAGGGAGAAAAACACAAAATCCTGCTTCCAAGAAATCCTCCTCCCAAGTCATGAATATTCCATCCTCCAGTTAAGAACTTTCCATAAAAGATAGAAACCCAAATCCCAAGGTATGCGACATCTTTGGGGATGAGCTGGGTCAAGGGCCCCGAGTTTCCCAAGTTCACTCAGCAACACTTTCAGCATGATTTTGCCTCCAAAGTACTGCCCGTGGGCTTCTGGAGTTTCTTTGCTCCACATACTTGGGAAACCAAAGTATGTGAGACAGCTCCCTCCCCACGGTCAGTGTCAAATAAATAAATAAAATCTTTTTTTTTAAAATTTATTTGACAGAGATCACAAGTAGATAGAGAGGCAGGCAGAGAGAGAGGGGGAAGCAGGCTCCCTGCTAAGTAGAGAGCCCGATGTGGGGCTTGATCCCAGGACCCTGAGATCATGACCCGAGCCGAAGGCAGAGGCTTAACCCACTGAGCCACCCAGGTGCCCCAATAAAATCTTTAACAAAAACAAAACAAAGCAAAACAAATAAAAAAACAAAAAAAATTCTGTGAGCTACTAGGAGTGAAGGACATCTTTCAGGGGTGACTGTTGCTTCTGCTTTTTCATAGCAGAACTATTTCTGCACCATGTGCACTCAGGTGTGCTCCGGTAGGTGACCGATACAATGACTTAGGGAAGGTCTAACTAGGAGAAGCTTCCTTATAAGGATGGCTGTCTTGTTAAAAACCTGTTCCTTCACTGGTACTACATTGTTGCTGCCATTCCACACGACAAGGAACAAACTGATGTACCAACTATAAAATATATTCTTTTTTTAAATATATTTTATTTATTTATTTGACAGAGAGAGATCACAAGTAGGCAGAGCAGCAGGTAGAGAGAGAGGGGGAAGCAGGCTCCCAGCTGAGCAGAGAGCCCGATGTGGGGCTCGATCCCAGGACCCTGAGATCATGACCTGAGCCGAAGGCAGAGGCTTAACCCACTGAGCCACCCAGGCGCCCTATAAAATATATTCTTAAAGCAGATACAACAAAGACAGAAAAGAAAATATTAAAAAAATAATTTTGAAGGGGCATTTAACTTAGGGGCACTTAGGGCATGTGACTGTTGATCTCCAGGTTTTGGTTTTTTTTTTAAGATTTATTTATTTGACAGAGAGAGAAAGAGCACAAGCAGGGTAATGGCAGGCAGAGGGAGAGGGAGAAGCAGGACCCCTGTGGAGCAGGGAGCCCAAAGTGGGATGTGGGGCTCAATCCCAGGACCTTGGATTCATGATCTGAGCTGATGGCAGACACTTAACTGACTGAGCCACCCAGGTGCCCTGATCTCAGGGTTGTTATGTTTGCATCCCAAATTGGATGTAGAGATTATTTAAAGATAAATTAAAAAATAGAAATAAGAAAACCCTCATCTTTAAAAAAATTGGAGAGTAATCATAAGAAGCATATAAACGACTTATTCTTACATCTAGGAAGAACACAGTGTTTAATTATAGGTTCTCCACTCATAATTTGTCTTTCATAATCATTTCTTTATTCTGTAAAGAAAGCATGTGTTCTTTAGTCAGTATGTAATTTAGACCAGCCAGCAAGTTATAATTTTTAATTCTGAAAATTAGAGTTTAAGGGATTCTTTGAGAATATGTTTTAAGAAAGACAAAGACAGCATATGTACCAAGAGGTATCAAGGACTAATCATTTCTGGACTTAGTAAAATCCTTAGAAAAAGAAGATTGTAAAACTGAATTTATTTCAGGAAAAGTAATTCAGAGATAGAGAATGATGACAAGGGAAAAGACACAAGAGTGAGACTAACTAAAATAAATCTAAAATTCAATTCATAACTGCTATTAATTATGAATTTAACAGTTTTAATCTCTAAACGTGAAGTTTAAATTATAAATAATACTTAGAATATAAGTACTTGTAAAAAGTGGGTAAGAAAGCATTTATAAATACATTTGCAATAATATTTCATATTAACTCATCCAACTAACAGGTCTCTAATTTCCTCAACATATCTGCCCATGTTCTGTACCATGTGAACCCCTTACCCTGATCCCATAAACCAATCACCTTTGACCATAGTTGTAGGAATTAGGGGTGTCTCCTGATCCAAGGACAGTCAATCTATATTCTTTTCAGTGACCTAGAACATGGTCTGACAAAAAGCATACCAAAATTGGATTACAGCATTTATATGCGATTTGCCAAGCTACTTAGATTCTTTCTCTTTAGAAATGTGAATGTAACACATAAAGTATGTAGTTGGTAGAGTAGAGAAACAGAAGTTAAGAGACACAGAGAAAGAAGAAAAGCAGCAGATGCCACGAGGAAGCTGAAGCTATGAGAGAGAAGGATGCTGGTGACCTATAGAATCTGGAAAGAGGTAACTGGGTGGCTCAGTCAGTTAGGCATCTGCCTTCCGCTCAGGTCCTGATCCCAGGGTACTAGGGCTCCCTGCTCTGTGGGGAAGGGAAGCTCCCTGCTTATCCCACTCCCTCTAATGCTCCCCCTCCTTGTGCTTTCTCTCTCTCTGTCAAATAAATAAAATCTTAGAAAAGAAAGAAAAGGAGTGAGGCAACTGGTTGGTAGAAGCAGGAGAAATCTTAGCAGAGACCTGGCATAGATGTGTCTTGGTAGGTGAAGAGGAAGAAGCAACACACAGTCAGGATGCCGAAGGGCTTTCTAATTTCCATACTGTATTCTAGGCTCTGTGAAGCCAAGCTTTTCCTGTATTTCCAAAGCGCTTGGACTGAATTCTTTAGTCTCTTATATTCAGAAGCCCTACTGCTTGAGGTAGCTAAAAGAATCTACCTAGTACACTATATAAAGGAGTTTGGACATTAATCTGAAAACATTAGAAAGTCATAAAAGGGTTTCATACTTCCATTTTAGAAAGAGGACTCTGGGACTAGAGTAGAAAATAAGTTAAAAATGTAATAGAGGTAGGGATTGCACATTGGAAATGGTCGTTTTAAACCAGTGAGGGGCGCCCGTGTGCATCAGTTGGTTAAGCGTCCCACTCTTGCTTTTTCTTTTTTTTTAAAAGATTTTTATTTATTTATTTATTTATTTATTTGACAGAGAGAGATCACAAGTAGATGGAGAGGCAGACAGAGAGAGAGGAGGAAGCAGGCTCCCTGCTGAGCAGAGAGCCCGATGTGGGGCTCGACCCGAGCCGAAGGCAGAGGCTTTAACCCACTGAGCCACCCAGGCGCCCCCCCCCCCCCCCACTCTTGGTTTTGGCTCAGGTTATGATCTTAGGGTCATGAGATTGAGCTCTGAGTTGGGCTCTGCACCCAGGTCAGAGTCTGCTTAAGATTCTTTCCCCCTTCCTCTTCCTCCCCCCTCCAGCCCTCCCTCTACTTGCACACATGCGTGTTCTCTCTCAAATAAATAAGTAAATAAATAAAATAGTTAAACTGGTGAGAGATGATGATTGCCTGAGAATGGAGAAAATGGATGAGCTGAAAGTTACAAAATGGGATGAATGAACAGAATTTGATTTAGCTGGAATGTAATATATGAGGGAGCAGGAAGAGTGAAGTTTGATTCTTAGTTTCCTGATCTGGGAAACCAGATGGGAGCCAGATGGATAGTGGCAACCAATTTCTTTCACTGAAAAAGAAAATGTATGAAGAGGACCAATTCTTTTTGGGGAAGTATGTTGATGCCAATGAGACTTCCAGGTAAGGATGTCCAATAAGCAGTGGGTTATTCATGTCTGGATCTCACACAAGAACTCTGGGGTTATAGGTTTGTGTGTAAGGGCTTGATACCATGATTTTCACAGATATTCCAGTAACTTTCTTGTTTTATTTCCATAGCACTAAATTCCGGAATGTACTTGGGCATTAGCCTAGAGAAGCTGAGAATAAATTTTTTTTCGTATCTGAATATGCTCTATAGTGCACCTTAGCTGTGAAGTTGTGTATTACATAACTCTTGAGATTGAGGAGCTCCCTTGAGATTCATGAGTTCATTGCCTATGTGGGATGGTCTCTAGAGAGACCTATAGACCCATCTCTATACACAACAGTGTGTATAGGGCCAGTCTAACTTTATATACTTAAGAGCAGGACTGGAAGGGGAAGTGCAGTTTTAGAAGGTCTGATGTTATGTATTCCAGAAAGTCTGAATATTCGGAAAGTTTAGAAGCTTTTATTTTTTTTGTTTTTTTTTTTTATCATTTTTTTTAACTTTATTTAAGCTTTATTTAAACATATAATGTAACCCCACCACCCTCTCCCAACCCTTCTTCCCCCCACCCCCCTCAGTTTGTTTTATGACATTAAGAATCTCTTTTAGTTTTTCTCCCTAGAAGCTTTTATTTTTTATCTCTTTGCTGATAGTGCAACCACATTCCTGTTGTAGTATTTCTGTTAATCTGGACATTCTATGGTTGGAGGTCATACACGGTATTATCAATAGTTTGGTAGTAATTGAAACCATCAGTGTGCACAATAAGATCACTCCAGGAGAATAAATTAAGAAGGAAAGAGCAAAACACCCAGAATTCTGGGAAATACTAATCTCTAAGGAGTAAGTAGAAGAGAAAAAAGTCCAAGAAGAGAGTTAAGTGACTGATGGTGAAATCTGAGGGATTGAACAACTAGAAAGGCAAATTGAGTAATATTTGGATTTTACCATCAACTGAAACAGATATTTCAGAATGACATTAGATAAGTTTTCTTGTTACACATGAATACATGCTCATTATTTATATAAAATACATCTTCTAAAAGATTTGGAACAAAGGCTCAGAAAAACACTTGGGTTTCCTAGTTTTCAACTAGAATGTTAAAACATGTTGATAATTAAGTCTATTAAAAATTTAATAAAAGAGGGTGCCTGGGTGGCTCAGTGGGTTGGGCCTCTGCCTTCGGCTCAGGTCATAATCCCAGGGTCCTGGGACCGAGCCCCTGCATCAGGCTCTCTGCTCAGCAGGAAGCCTGCTTCCCTTCCTCTCTCTCTGCCTGCCTCCCTGCCTACTTGTGATCTCTGTCTGTCAAATAAATAAAATCTTTTACAAAATAAAAGAAATTTATAGAATATTAGTTATAAGTAATTGCTATACCTTAAGGAAATTTTGGCTTTTCAAATCACTATTATTTTTAATTAATGAATTCTAATTGCCTTCCCTCAACTTATATAACAGAAATGTAAAGGACTCTAAAAAAGACAATTTTGAGTCACTCCTGCCAGAGTTACTTATAATAAGAAAATTAAATTTCAAAAGAAAAATTGGCCACATAGGGAAAGGCACTGGGTGGAAGCTTGATGGTAGATTATGAGCCAGTTATTAGAGGATCATTTTTACCTTTGAGGTGGGTGGGGGAGGGAATAATTGGGTGATAGGCATTAAGGAAGGCACTGACATAATGAGCACTGGGTGTAATATGCAAATGATGAATCACTAAATTTTACCCCTGAAATTAATAATACAGTATATGTTAACTAAATTGAATTTAAATAATTAAAAAAGAGTATCCTTTTTAAAAGCTCTCTAAGACCTCAAGAATAATGTCTGCCACATAGTCTACCTAAACTTTTTTTATTTTCTAAATTCACAGCTTTTAATACATAAAACTTATACTATAGGATGGAATACTATGCAGCCATCAAAAGAAATAAAATCTTGCCATTTGCGACAACATGGATGGAACTAGAGGGTATTCTGCTTAGCAAAATAAGTCAGTCAGAGAATGACAACTATCATATCATCTCCCTGATATGAGGAAGTTGAGATGCAACGTGGGGGGTTTCGGGAGTAGGAAAAGAATAAACGAAACAAGATGAGATCCGATGGGATCCGGAGGGAGACAAACCATAAAAGACTCTTAATCTCACAAAACAAACTGAGGGTTGCAGAGGGAGGGAGGGAAGGAGGGAGAGGGTGGTGGGGTTATGGGCCTTGGGGAAGGTATGTGCTATGGTGAGTGCTGTGAAGTGTGTAAACCTGATGATTCACAGACCTGTATCCCTGGGGCTAATAATACATTATATGTTAGTAAAAAAATTAAAACACTAAAAAAAGAAACACCAAAAACTTGTACTATAGGAGCTGTCAAACTTCCCAAAGTTGTGTATAGACACCGATGATCCAAACTACTGTTCTGAGAGCTCATTAACGTCCCTCCACCAAGGTAACATGCTCTCCATGTTTCCATCTTTACTTCTTGTCAGATGGAAAAAAAAATTAGTTTACAAAGTATTTGTGGTGCAGGGTCTTATTTCACAGTCAAACCTTGTTGCCCACTGACACTCTCAACAGTCCATTGTCCTCCATACTGCAAAGATGTCATCAGCTCAGTTGTCTGAAGGTGCTTATTTCTTCATCTCCTATCTTTACCCTGGTTCAGGCTTTCCCTCTACATTTCTCCGCTTCCTACTCAGTAGCTGCAAGATGTCTTGGGCAAATAGTTGCCCAGATCTTTGGAGAAGCACAGATGATTTTTCTGTTTACTCTGGCTTTATATACAATTGCTTCCTAATGAAGGCTTTTATACCGGTGTCCTATTTGAGCATCAAAACTCTTTTTAGCAGGGTACTCATTCATTCCAATATTTATTGATCATCGGCAATGTGCCAAGCACTGTTCTAAGTGCTGGAGGTACTGCAGGGAACAAAACAGAGGTTAAAAAAAAATTCCAATGCTTCTGAAACTCATTTTAGCTGAGACTGGCGGTAAAAGGGAAAGGGCAGATCGCGCAGCACCTGGCAGGTCAAGGAATTTTGACTTCTACTTTGGGCGAAACGGAAAGACAGTGGATGGTTTGGAACAATGGGTAGTTTTATCTTCCATTTCACAGATGAGGGAAATAAATAACTGCACCACAGTAAGTGCACCCGTATGCTCCGTACAACTCCGTGAAGGAACTGCAATTTAGGTACTAAGGAGGGACAAAAATTAACGGAGGTAGGCATTGACATGGGGTCACTAGCCCAGGGATTCGAGGGGCCAGAAATGAAGTGGGACAAAACAGATGAAGATTAAGCCAAAAGGAAGCAAACTGTTTACACCGAAATGCAATTTAACTCAAACACACGCCAAGAGATAGGCCAGGAGATACGTGGCTCGGTTCAGAGAGCAGTCACCCTAAAAAGAGCAAATTTAGACGAGGCAAGAGCTGGCCCAAGTGTGTGCGGGGGTGGGGGGAATTGCTTCTCCCGGAACCTGGCGGGTCCCAAACGTGACCACGCCCCCGGCCCCCGCCCCTCCGGCGGCTCACCGCCCCAGTTGGCCGCGGCGGGGGCGGTGGCCGTGGTGCCCGGAAGTGCGGCTGACGTGTCCCGGCCGCGCTCGGAATTGTGGGCGACTCGGGTAATGGCGTCGGCGAGTCTGGAGGGCTTGGGGAGCAGTCGCTGAAGCTTTTTGCCAGGTTGGCTGGTGACGAACTGTGGCCGGACCCCGCGGCAGCGGGAGCGACCCGCCCGCCTTGTGGGCTCCTCGGCCGGAGCCGGCGGAGCCTAGCGGGGCGGGGCAGCTGCGGGGGGCGTCTTGGATAGGAGCCTCGAGAGTTGCGAGGAGGTTGCGGGAGGCGCTCGGGTACGCTCCGGGTTCGCAGCCCAGGCCTGGCCGAGCCCCGCGGAGCCCAGGAGGCAGGCTCCGGAAGGGCCAGAGGGGCCAGGAGGGAGCTGCCTATCGCCCCAAGGGGCTGACAGTGCTGGAGTTCGTTTGCGCCGCTCGTATACTGGATTGTAGTTTGGTGGATCATGTCCGGCACCAACAGCCCCGAGGCGGTGAAGAAGCTGCTGGAGAATATGCAGAGCGATTTACGGGCCTTGTCCCTGGAATGCAAGAAGAAATTCCCACCTGTCAAAGAGGTAAGCTTTGGACGACGTTGGGAGAAGGCACGGTAAGCATGTCCTATTAGATCCAGCCCTTCACTCCCAAACTCCTGTCCTGTCTAATTTTCACTTGGTCCTCACCTTTCCAGATTTACCAGTCAGTGGCTTGCACCACAAGCGCATTTTATAGTTTCCTTTGAAGACAACTGGGGTGCTTTGATTTTCTCTACTCCTGTCCTCAGCGTTTAGAAATGAACTTCGGGGAGTGAGCAGATTCAGCTTATGTACCTTACCCTCGCCTTTTCTGGCCTTTTTCAAACTTGAAACTAGCCAAGCCAGAATTGAAAAACTCAAGTTTGTTGCTTCTAAAAACTGTTACCCATAGTTGTGGTACAAAATCTCCGCTCCTCACGTTTAAGTGTGTATCACTCCACAGGAAGTAGTTTTCCTTCTTGTCTTGTGTTACGCAGCCTAACTCTGTGCCAGTACTATCAAGTATTAGTAAATTATGCAGTCACCTAACTTATGACAAATATTGAAGGCCCACAATAATCATGTTAAGTCTTGTTATCAGCAAAGCTGTAATGGGACGTTTGGGTTTAAATTCAATACACGCTTCATCTTTCTTTCATATGTGAATAGGGTTAAAGGGTGGATTTATTAGGTTATGAGGGGAAAGTTTTCAGACCAAAAAGATTATTATTAAAAACAGGCTTTAATTAATAATATATATAAATTGTCCAACTATTTCTAAATTGAAAATTTTAATCACTATTGACCTTTTCTCTTAAGATGTCATTTTATTTCTCTTAAGCTTTTTAAAAATCACTTCTCATTTTCCTTTCTCTTACCTGACATAAGGTATTTCAATGATATTTTTGTAAGGGCAATTTTTTTAAAAAAGACTTTATTTATTTATTTGAGAGAGAGAGAGAAAGAATGAGAGATCATGAGAGAGGTCAGCTGGAGAAGCCGACTCCCTGCCGAGCAGGGAGCCTGATGTGGGACTCAATCCTGGGATTCCAGGATCATGACCTGAGCCGAAGGCAGTCGCTTGACCAACTGAGCCACCCAGGTGCCCCAAGGGCAATTATTTTTATTCCTATTTCATGTAGTTCTGTATACCAGCAATTTCATTTACTGTTTAGGATTCACCAAAAGTTCACTAAGGAATTTTGGAATGTTTTCTTGTTAATTTAAGTGTTTTGCTTTTATTATTATTATTGTTTTATAATTAAAACTTATCCATTGAAGTTTGGATTTTAGGCTTCCAAGGAACCTTAACTTTTCTGTAAGTGCTTTTGGTCTCATCAGTCTTCAACAAACTCCATCTAGTATTTCTTTAATAAAGTAAGCAAATATTACCCAATAGTGGAAACCTGATGTGCCACTTTTAGAAAGATGATTATCATAATATGTTTTATTTCAGATACTCAATAGCTTGTGATACAGATTTTCATAATTTTCTCTGTATCCTCTTCTGTTAAGTTATACTAAGTAACTTTATTTTATTTTTAAAATTTAAAAATTTTTTTATGCTAAGTAATTTTAAAGAATTAAGCAGTTTTAAAGAATTTTAAAGAATCAGGCTGTTCTAATTGTAAGAGAAATGCTCATTATTGAAATGTCAAATTCATTTTGTAATTTTAACAATTTATAGAACTGACTGTTCCCAGCTCTTATAATTTATATAGGGACTGAGATTTCTCTATATTACACAAAAAGGCCTTTGTGGGCTTGCTTGAAAATTTAATTGCCATTTATTACTTTATTTCTTTAGGAAAATGCATTCAGAATTCCAAACAGGTAACTTACAGAGTTCTAGAACTCAGTCCATCTAATCTAGGAACTTTCGTTAAAGCTCATTTAGTTTTTTTACTTGAACATAGGCCAAAGAGATACTTAGTGATTGCACATACTCTTTGAGGTAATGGCAAAAATAATTCTTGGTGTGATAATCTCTGATACATAATTTCTTATATAGTACCTACTCCATAAGAATCCGTTGAATGTTAGAACTTTGACTCCTTAACCAGTGGCACTTCTAATATACTTAGGGGCCCACTTTAGGAATTGGAAAATGACCATTACTGTGTCAAGTTTAAAACAAGAATGAAGTAATTAGTCTAAAAATGATGAGTCTTTAGGAGGGACCCTTGATTTTCAAGAAATATTTTGGTTGAATTAAATTTTTCCCGGAAATTAATAGCAGTGCCAAGTTTTGGCTTTTGTTCTCTAAGGAACTGGTACATTTTTGTTTTATTTATCTGGGGGGGGGTGGGGAGAGGACGGTGCTTGGTAGACCTTAAGGCAAAGCCTTTCTCACTATAAGAAGCTTTTCTGTTTGTATACCGGTTTACTAGTTTACTAGTTACTGTCCCAATATCTTCGCAGTTATTACTTGAAAAATACTTACTCTGAACTACTTATAAGGGTACTAAACAACTCAGTGCAGTACAGAGGTAATTGCACATGTGCTTTGGAAGGGATGTCTCCTTCCCCACTACCTTTCAAACAAGGTAGAATGAAGTGGTAGCTTCTATGTTTAGTCTTTTATTTTAAGTTTCTAGTAATTTCTACTTTTTTGATCATGGTGCTTACAGAAGAAAAGAGTATTGGTAAAGGATAGTGCCTTATTTATTTTTAAAGATTTTATTTATTTATTTGTCAGAGAGAGAGAGCACACAAGCAGGGGGAGCGGCAGGCAGAGGGAGAAGCAGGCTTCCCACCGAGCAAGGAACCCAATGCAGGACTCAATCCCAGGACCCAAGGATCGTGACCTGAGGGATCATGAAGGCAGAGGCTTTACCGACTGAGCCACCCAGGCGTCCCTTATTTATTGATATTTACTTCTTATCTTTGGATTTTCCACATGGTTTTCTCCATCTTAGTTGTTTTCATTTATAAATCTATCCTTTGCCTATTAAATTGTTTTAATAGTGGCTATAATTTCATTGTCATTTTATAATAAAAGTAGTAATTCAATAATAATGGCAGTATATTCCTTCTCTTTGTATTCCTGCTTATTTTTCTTAGTCCTTAAATACAGATTTTAATGCTTCAGCTGTGTAACTTTTTTAGCACAAGTGTGCTAGCTAATTTGTTCTGGAATATTTGTATGAAATTTTTTTTCTTTGCTTTAAAAATTACTTTAAAGCTTTGTAAAATCATTTCTGTATAATTGAAATTCAGTGCCTTCCGAGGTAGTAATCTCTGAAGCTTTCTGTTTATGTATTAAATGAATAAAACATTTTGGTCGTTTTCTGTTTGCAGGCATTACTCTGGAAACAAATGAGGGGGATCTAACAGATTGGAAGTACAGTCGGAGAGAATTTGTAATTCTTGAGTTGAGCTTAAATAGGATGAGTAGAAGTTAGCCAATAGAAGAAGAGGAGGGGGTCATTCCAGGCAGAGGAAATAGCATATGTTTATATTTCGTGTCAAATAAATTTCATGCTGAAGGTAATTGGGAGCCATTAAAGCTTTTTAAGAGCGAGAATAATACGATAAATTCATATTTAGTAACTTTTTAAAAAAGATTTAATTTATTTATTTGAGAGGGAGAGAGAGCACAAGCAGGGGGAGTGGGAGAAGCAGGCTCCCCACTGAGCAGGGACCCTGATGGCGGGGCTCGATCACAGGACCCTGGGACATGACTTGAGTTAAAGGCAGATGCTTAACTGACTGAGCCACCCAAGTGCCCCTTAGTAACATTTTCCTGACAGTATTGGTGGAAAGAATTAGAGGGGACTGAGATTGAGGCAAAGAGCAAATTTTAAAAATGATTGCCTGCATGAAGGTAGCAGTAGAGGAAGACAGAAGGTAACTTGCATTGTGATGAGCATGTGTGAAAGGGAGAGCATGGATTAAAGAGAGGCTTAGCAGGTAAAATTACCAGGACATGGTGACCTTCTGTATAACACAGAGAAATCTGTGATGCCTCCCAGATTCTGGCTTGGGAAACAAAATAGATCTCTAAGAGAAGGAACATAAGAGGAGTTGATGTTTTTGGGTAAAGTTGAAGATTCATGTGTGACATCCAAGTGGAACTGACCAGTAGGAGTTTGAAAATGATCATTTGGTTCTTAAGGGGAAGGTCTAGAATTTCAGATTTAGAAGTATCAGCTTATACATGATAATAGAAACCATAGGAATAGATAAAATTATTCTGGAAGAGTGTATAGAATGAGGATATCAGGTCCAAAGAAGGAACTTTGGGAAAAAAGAGCAATAAAGGGAACGAGGTAGCTGGCCAACTAAAGTTAAGGATATGGGAGAGAAAAGGAATACTTGTGAAGCAAGGTCCCTGAGAAAGCTGGAGTTTCAAGGGCATAAGTGAATGAACTTGCTTTCAATCTGAGAAGGAACATATTTTCCTCTGACCGAGGAAGGGAAAAAGAAAAAATGAATTTGAATGTGATAAATTTGAATGAGGGACATTGTGGAGAGATAGGAAGTTGTGGACAGTTTGGCCTACGACCTCTATTCTTGGTAAGGTAGGAAACAAGCTTACTGCTAGGAGTAATTAGCGATGAAAGGAGTGATGAGTAGAAAGTTTGAGGGGAGCAGAAGATCACTTTAGAGAAGTAGAGGAGAAATTGACTTGGAACGCTTAAGAGTCTTGGCAGGAAAAGTGGTTGAAATTATATGATAAATGGTGAGATTTATGTTGTATTCCTAAAGAAGGAAATCCAACAAAACATTGGTTGATTGGAAGAAGATGGAAGGTTAGTTAAGACACTAGCCGCACCAATTTAATCAACCACCAGTTGAGTTGAGGAGTGGGAGAGTTAGAAGGATAGGGATTGGGACAGTAGGGGATATGGATTTCAGATTGCCAAATTAGGCTGCCCTAAAGGATGATGAAGTCCTGGGAATGGGTGGTAGAAGAGGAAGGGAATGAAGATCATTAGTTGAGGTGGTCAGAGTTAGGGTTTTGAATGGATTTTTTCTTTCCTTTTTAATGAATTGGAATCAGTAAGAGTATAAATAGTAAAAAAAAAAAAAGTGCAAGTAGTCTTCCCATGCCAGGTGCTTTGTTTTGTCTTGTGTATTTGGGCTTGATAAGAGTTAGTTGGCAGGGATTTTTGCCTTAAAAAGCAAAAGTTCTTATAGTAGAGTTCCTTAGTGCCCAGTGTTTTTATGTGTTAGTTTGGTGAGAGAGATGCCTTTTACTTATCATGACAGGATTCTTCGTTTAACCAGCTGTTTGAGGACTGAGGACCAAGCTGGTTGGCTCTTCTGGTAGGGAGAAGATCTCATTTTCAGGATTGTTTGACAGTTAAGAATGAGGGCTGGATAATGTTTGCATGCTTAAACAGGAGATATTTTGGTTTAATATTTTATAATGTTTTTTTTTCTGTTGATGTTGGTTGAACAAATTTACTCATGACACAACCAATTGTGTTCTTTTTCTCAGAAGTGTAATAAGTTGGTGTTTTGTATATTGAAATAAATTTTCATAATTTATTCAAAAAAACTTACCAACCCCAGTCACATAAATGTGAGAAGTATGTAAAGAGTTGGAAATCATTTTAGTCAAGACTTATTTTCCTGTATAAAGCAATTTTAGATAATTGTGTTAGGTGAGTGGCCTTTGGCCTTTGTTTCTTTTCTTTTTCTCTTTTTTCCTTTGACTCTGCTCTTTCTATGACTTTATTCCAGAAACGTTACCTTAGATTCCTAAGGTCTCATTAAATTCATTTTCTTCTGATTAATGGTTTAGATGTTAACTTCAAGAATAATATAAGCAGAAGTGTTTTCACTAGAACTTCTAGGAAAATTTTCTAGATTATTGCAGTATTCTAAGAGCATTTTACAGTTCTTTAAGCAGCTTTTGGTTAGTCTGTAACATATCTTATACATTTATGAAAGTACCATAAACAATGACATTTATTGTTAAAATATAAAACTTTTTTTCACTAAGTGTTTTGATCATTGTATTTTTACTTCTATGAAGAAAATGAGAGCAAAGAGCAAAGATCAGTGAAAACATCTTTTTTTTTTTAAGATTTTATTTATTTATTTGTCAGAGAGAATGAGCACAGGCAGACAGATTGGCAGACAGAGGCAGAGGGAGAAGCAGGCTCCCTGCTGAGCAAGGAGCCCGATGTGGGACTCGATCCCGGGACGGTGGGATCATGACCTGAGCTGAAGGCAGCTGCTTAACCAACTGAGCCACCCAAGCGTCCCAAAAAACATCTTTTAGACCAATGTATTGATTATTTTCTTATCACTGTGCTTTGGTGTTACAGAAGAAATAAAAGACATTAGGACATACTTCAAAAATGGAATTTTTCCCATTTTTCTTTTATATAAGTAGAGCTTATTTTCAGTTATGTATAAAACATTGGGTTT
Organism: Taxidea taxus jeffersonii; assembly: GCA_003697995.1. Classification (NCBI taxonomy): domain Eukaryota; kingdom Metazoa; phylum Chordata; class Mammalia; order Carnivora; family Mustelidae; genus Taxidea; species Taxidea taxus. Next base: position 52,209 of record ML102933.1, read on the forward strand.
TGCTATCACTGTTATAATTTAATAGGAATTTATTAGTGTCTTACGTGTAAGGCATGGTGGGAAATAAGAAAATGAATTAGGGACTGCCTTTATCATTATGAAGTTAACTCATTGTTACATAAAATATTGTCTTTTCATTAGTCTCCCTGTGCATCTTTCTGAAACTGGTCTCCTTTGTATCATACTGCAAAGTGCTGTTCTTACCATTGTTCTCATTCCTCTGCCTTGCTTCATTATTTGTTACTATTTATCATTCTTTTCCATGTTGCAGTTCTCTCATTTTGAAGTTTGTATCACTTTACTTTCCTGTTTCTACTGGTTCTTTCAATATTCCTTCTCCATTTGTTTACTTATAAGTATATCCTAAGTTTTATTTTCAGGCCTCTTCTCCATGCTCATCCCTTAGCACTGGCATCTTCTTAACTCCCCCTGCTGCTGGCCTTAACCCCAGTACCAATGACTCCGAAATTGGCTGCACGGGAGTCTGCTCTCTTTCCTGAGCGGATACCTGTGTTTCTAGCTGTTGGTGGAACACACCTATCAGAATATCTTTCCCACACTTGAAATAGGACTTCTTGAAATTGAACTTACTTATCTAAAAACTTGCCCTTTCTCCTCATTTCATTTGTTCTGTTGATGGCATTTATCACTGTTGCTTACCTTAGTCACATTTGGCTATCTTCTCCCCCTCTGCTCCCTGTATTCATTGTCAGCTGTTCTTTCCTGCTCTGTGATTTCCAACATAACTCTTCTTCTTTCTGTTTTCTCAGTGTATTATTTTAGTTCCAGGTTTCAAATGCCTGGCCTTTAGTATGCATTAATGGTACAAAAGATAAGCCATTCTACATGTAACCACTAGCTTAATATACTCAAGCGGCTCAGAAACACTCAGCGGCTGCTCTGTACATAAAGGACCCCTTAGCATAGCATTTAAGACCCTTCTTGATTGTCCTAACCTTCCTTTCTAGCGTCATCACCCTCATATTCTCTTCATATTCCTTTATACTTCAGCCAAGGTGTATTGCCTGCTGTTCTCCACATATGTGCTATTGCTTTCCTCTTCCATGTTTCTGAGGTTCCTTTTGCTGGCCCAGACTCACCTTCTCCTGTCTTAAAAAAAAAAAAAAAAAAAATCTTGCCTTTTGGGACACCTGCTGCCTCAGTGGGTTAAGCATCTGCCTTTGGCTTGAATCATGGTCCCAGGTCCTGAGATAGAGTTCCATGTCAGGCTCCCTAATCAGTGGGAGCCTGCTTCTCCCACTGCCTGCCACTCCCCCTGCTTGTTCTTTCTCTCTCCGACAAATAAATAAAATTTTTTAAAAAAATCCTACCTTTCATTTAATCCCACTTTAAATGTTGCTTATCCATTTGTTGCATGAATGAATCAGCTTTACAGATAATTTTTTTTCTTTTGCAGTCTCTTAAGAGAGATTAATTTTAAGAATAAAGGGTATTAAGTACTACACTGTATTTAATTTTGATGTTTTTTCCTAACTCAGATTACCCCCAGGAATAGATATATTAGACTACCCACCTTAACCTATCCTATCCTGTCTCTATGTAAGCCTACAGAAATGACAACTTTCTTAAAAAAATATTTTATGCATGAAAGCCAGTTCAGGAAAAAAAAAAACTATGTTTATAATTGAGTAATTCCCTAGTGGATATACAGGATAACCTGATCAGAGTAGAGGATATTTATAAAGCAAGAAGTTAAAGACTCTTCTTCACATAGACTGTCATTGATAAACAGAAGGCAATCTGAGTCTGAATACCTCCATTCATAAAAGACACTCTTGAAGATGTGGCTAGGCCCGTGTATGAAGTAAGACTGTAGTGGTTAGGGAGTTCCTGGTATACAAATGTTGTCAGTAAACTCTGATAATGAGACTTCCCAGCCACACAGGGTGTCTAGGGGATAAGCTGTTACATTTTCAAAGTTTGAGAGTAGAAACCTGAATGTAAAAAATGGGGATCTCTAAGATAGGTCTAATTATCTCTAAGACAACAAATAGTCCTTGTAATTTTTTTGTGTTTAGGAATGAAAATACTGGTTATGTATCTTTTAAAACACTACTTTGGAACTATTATACTTAAAAAAAACCCCACCCACTTTTTATTCCTTTTCCTTGTTGTGTAGGTATAAAAATAGTTGTTAAGCATTTTATGCTCTTTACAATTTATTTATTTATACTTCTTTATATGTATCTCTGACACAGACATGGATAGACTATTAATTTATCTCAGGGAATCAGAATAGTGTCTAGCAAATTTGAAATCTTTTACTGACTGACATCTGGTATCTAGCAAGTGACAGGACTGATTTTGGAAACTGTTAAGAAGGTCAGACTAGTTAGAATTCAGAGTCAGGACAAATAACAGTGGTATTTATGATGGTTCAGTTAGACCAACTTTTGTTGATGCCGAAGCAGGAAGAAATATTGAATTTGAACATATACAGGGTACAAAGGGTCATAGTGAAGAGGGGAAGAGCTTGAAAATGATGGTAGAAGTAATCTCAGTGACAATAGAGTGGCTCTGTAAGAAATTTACGCAACAGAGTTTGAGATGGGATGTGTGAGTATAACAACGTATATATAATGATTTCAGTGTTCTTGAATTTTTGTTTTTTGTTTTTCTTTACCCAAATTTTTATTTTAAGTTTGCTATGGTTTGTACATCTTCAAAGTATATCTGGAATCTGACCACTTCTTATTGTCTCAATCACTGTTACCTTGGGCATCATCTTTTTTATACCATCATCTTTTGCATACATTATTGCAATCATCTTTTAGATTTTGTTGCATAGTAGACTCACCTGAGGATTTGAAAAAATACTGATGCCTGGCTCCCACTGGCATTCCTTGGAATGTGTTACAACCTGGGCATTAGGACTTTTTTAAATAAGCCTTTGGTGTTTCTTATACACACTGCCTGCCCCAAATAATTAGAAAATCAGTTATCTTTCCCTGAAGAATTTTATTTTTACTATATTTTTGCTTGTAGCAATGTTCATTTAACTTGGGACGTTTTCATTTCTTAAAGTTGTAGAAGTAAGTCCAAGTATATCAGGGTTCTTAGTTGTGAGCAATGAAAGCCGACTCTGATTTAGTAGAAATGAAGTTTACTGATATATATTGAGTGGCTCACATAATTGATAGAAGGCTGGATGGAATCAGCTTTAGAAAAAGTGCAGAAACAAAGGGAAGCTAAACAGCTGGCACCTGCTGTTCTCTGCCAAACAAGTGACTGGATACCTGAAATGTCACTGGCCCCTTTGTGCTGCCACTGGTTCTGCTATTACTGCCCTGAGAAAGTAGATGTCACCGTCACTATTGCTGTCATCAGAAAGAATTTTCTCTTGCCTCTGCTTTTTTCTCCATATTCAGAGTCCCTGCTGAGTGTGTCTATTTAGATTAGAATAGGCTCCCAGGGCATGTGGGAAAGCAAGTATCTGGCATTTTCCATTTTTAATAGTGGAAGATAAGCTCTATCCTGCTTCAGAAGTCATGAAGTTGGGAAATTTGCAAACATAGGCAAGGGCTCACATGCTTGGAAACCAACAGAATGACAAAGGTCATATACTATACATAGTATAGCCTACAATGTGGTATTTATTTTATGCATTTATCCAGTGTCCCTCAAACTAAGAACCCACAGGACACAGGTGTTTTTCCATAATGATTTTTAATCCTTTAGAACCCACTATCACTTGTCTCTGAGCTAGCAGTAAGAGATGACAAAATAAATGAGCAGGTAGCAAGCAAATAGGAAAACTTAGGCATATAACTTATGAATATATATTATTTTTGGAAGTGTGGAGACCAATATAAGTATAAAATAGGCATGTTTCTTGTAGTGAAAATGTTCTGAATTTCTGTGGTGGAAGTTATATATCAATGTTATATGTCGGCACTATCCAGTAGAAATATAATGTGGACCACAAATGCAATCCATATGTGTAATTTTAAACTGCATTAAAAATACAAAGAAACAGGCATTAAATTTTAATAGTGTATAATTTAACCCAATATATTCAAAATACTGTTTCAACATTTAACCAGCGTAAATATTTAAGGGATAGTTTACATTTCCTTTTCATACTAAGTCTTCAAATTTGGTGTGTATTTTATACTTAAGAGTACAGCTCAATTCAGACTAACCTCATACAGCGTGCTTAATAGCGATGTGTAGCCAATGGCTACTGTCTTGGACAGCACAGTTCTGTGGCATTGTGTAAAATGCTATATAACTTCCAAATGCTGCCAGCTAAATGTACTTAATGATACAGTGTTTTAGGTGCCTTATGTAAATCTGGTGGGTGTCGAAAACAATGTAAACTAAAAGTAATAACAAAGTTCTTGATTATTCATTCTCCTCAAATCCAAAACAGGTCTACTTGATTTTGCAGTGTTTTGCAATTTTTTTTAGTGGTGGGACAGAGGTATGAAATGGGGAAGGAGAAACCTAGTTTTTTTCATTAGACTTTGTTTTTATTATTTTTATATTTTATGAACATTTCAATTCATGAGGGATTAAATGTGCCTTAGGCAGAAAAAGACAACATGCTGTAATGCCAAGTTTGCATGTGAATAGTCAAGTGAATCACATTTTATTACATTTAATATTTATGCACTACTAGGCTTTAGTTTCTGAAGTTTTGAAAATAAAGATAATAGTGATCATACATGATTTTTTTCCCTAGATAATTCATGTTGATAGTAAGTTTTATGTTCTAATTATTTTTATTCTTGCAGGCTGCTGAATCAGGAATAATAAAAGTTAAAACAATAGCTGCACGGAACACCGAAATTTTGGCAGGTAATTTTTTGCTTAAAAATTCAACCATTAATGAAAATTTCACTAATAACAAAAGTAGAATCTTTAAAAAACCCAGAAAACAGCTATCAGTTTTCTTTGGCCTCTCCTTTATGCCCTAGCATGCTGTTTATGATGATAACATGTAAAAGTCCCTAACTTAAGAACTAATTGGGTTTGCCAAAGATGCTCTCAAATCAGAAAAGTTAAAACTACTTGTCTTATAGGCAAGGATTTGCATTCTCCTCTATGTCTTGTCCATCACCTAAGACACACCTTACCCATAAAAGACACTCAATATTTGTTATGCTGAATGGAATGAAAGATTGGTTCTCAGTCCACCTTCCAAGATCTATTTTATCTTTATATAACATAAACAGGTGATAAGGTAGTATTATAAATTTAGTAGTACTATATGAGTTTTGAATCCTAGGACTAAGACAGTATGGTCATGAAGAAGGAATGGGAGTCGGGTAGAGGAAAGAAAAAAGTTTTCTTACATTCTCTTGATTGAACCTGGTATTCAAGGAGAAATTTTGGGAGTTCCTCTTTGGCACTCTTTTTGATACTCAATCTATTTCTTTCTTTTCTTTGGTACCTTTTTGTTCTTGCCTCTGTAATGAACATGGAGAAGGAAAGTAGCATTTTCTGAGAATCTGTTACATGTGAGATATTTGTGCCACTTTAATAAAAGACAACTTTGTGGGAAAGTACTTCTGCTTTATAATAGAGCATGTTGACATGCAAGGAGATTAAGTTACTTGACTAAGGTCACATGATTAAGTGGTGGAACTAGCTTTAATCCAGGGCTGTTGAGAGCCCATGTTCTTCCCGCTACAGTATGCTGCCGTGGTATTGTTAGGTTTCCACACTAGCTACTCTCTCCCAAGGGTTATATGTAACTGTTGCTTACTTTACTAATTCTTCAGTCTGCATTTCCAGTTCCAATGGTGCTTTGCTCTCAGCTGGTTATAGGAGAAAAGCCATCCTATTAAGTGGATTGACACAAAATTCAAATAGTGGAGTATCTCTCCAACTCTCATAAATCTCTTTATGTTTTTAAAAGTGATACCAAAAAATCCCTAATTGGTGGAATCTCAGAGTATTACAAAATGAAATGAAGACTTTTGGGGGCAGTTTTAAGGGTGGAAGGTGGATTTCACTTGGGCTTTCGGGCTTTGCTGGACATTTGCCCTTAGGGTGAGCTTTCCTGTGTTGCATCTGTTTCTCACAGCTTCTTCTCTGATTTTGAACAATCTGTCAAAACACCAAATAGTTTTGTAACATTATTCACAGCACTGATTAATGCTCTGTGTGCACTTTGAGAAGGGGTATAGTGAAAGTGGTGGGTAAAGGCAAAGGTAGGTATGGTTGGATTGGAGGGTGGGATAGTGGGTTTTGGGAGATGCATGTTGGATGGATTAGCTACTGTGAGGAAACTAATGTTTTAAGATAAATTATGATCTGGATGTTTTTAAATTAGCTAATCATATTAGAATATCATTACAAATAGTAACTTTTGCTACTATAATTGCTATCATGTCCTTAGTTATTCACCAAGAGTAGATGTTTTCATTGGGTCTGTAGCTAATGGAAGATTTTTTAAAGAGACTGATTTCTGCAGAGGATCACTGTCTGGTGCTGAGTTCTATACCAAGTAAATAAAATGTCTAATTGGTAAATTTTAAGAACAAGTAAGAAAATTTTGTCTCTGTCAGTGTGAGTTTAATGTATAGGTGGGCTGTTCATTTTAATTCAGTTAGCTTTATTCAAATCATGCTAGAACAAATCTTTATGCAAATACAATTAAGAGTTCATGTTTTAAGATCCATAGTGTCCAGAGCCATGTACTTGAGCTTATAGCACTTAAACTATTTCCTTGCAATTGTTACCAAGTATCTATAGTATTGATACTTTAATATTTGTACCTTTTCAGACCACTATCATGTTGAAAATCAAAGGCTCTCAAGAATAAGGGAAAATAGTTTTGTCAATATATAGTTTCTAAACTACTTAATTAGAGTACAGTTTATACTAAGAAAAATTTGTAGTTAAGTTTTTAAAAATTTTAATTTCTTGAGAAGTGTTTACTTCTCTATAGTTCTGGAGACTGTAGGTTACCTCTTTTGTGCTATAATGGATGTTAAAGATACCAAACAATGGAGGAGTTGCAAATGAAATGGGATATTGAATTCTCAGATATCTCTACATATTCAGAAAATATAAAGGGTTGCTATAACAATCAGTATGCTTAATTAGGATTAACTAGTCCGACCAGTGATATTCAGCATAAATTTCTAGCCAGCTTTAGTTTTCTTAGATTTATTTTCCAAAGGAAGGTTATTTACATTGCAGATTAAATCTTTGCTTTGCATCTCCCTTCCTTTTAAGCATCCTCCTTTAATGTTTATTTTTCTTTGTTTTCACTGCTGTCATGAATGCTGACATAAGTGGGAATGCTATGCCAGGTAATGTCAGCATCGATTCAGATATACAGATCATTATCTCAGAATTTCCTTTTTCTTTAAAGATAAAAACTCTGCAGATGAGACATAGTACCATCAAGTTTTTCATTTACAAGGCCAAATGCCTTAATCTTACACTTGACTACCATAAATTACAAAATGTTTTTATTAAGCCAGTTTATAATATACTTGAGGTTGACTGAGAAGGCTTGTGTTATACAAAAATTACATAAACAGAGAATCTGCTTTTTGAATATTTGAAACAAGGAAACCAATGAAGTTTTGATATCTTAAAATTGTGTATTTAACCCATAGTCAAAACCATAATGGTTACATCTATCTTTGGCTGCTTTCAGCTACTGCCAGTTTATGTATAGAATTTTGACATAGATGATCATTATGTATGATTTGTGTTCTTTTCTCACAGTTTTCCTCACCTTTTTCATATCTACATGGTCTTATTACTAAAAGGTCTTTAAGTAGCAATGAATAAATATGCTTTGGAATTATTTTCTGATGTTAAAAGGTAATTTATCCGCTGATTTTATTTAGTATTTTCTATCTTATCAGTACATATGCTTGTGATATTTTATAAACATCTATAGATTATATCTTAAATACATTATTAATAAGGAGATCATTATGTAAGAATCACTAGGAGAGATGCATACTCTTCCTTATCTTGTTCCATACAATATGGAACAATATGATATACGTTCCATAGGAAATAATAAGCCCTCATTAAGTGTAGGCTAATAGTGAGTGAGTCACTCCAGAATGTGAGTAAATCTCTTAGTGCTGCCTCTACTGTGTTTTACTACTTCCCAGTCTTTACTGTAATTTTATATGTTATGATGACTCTGGTAGATGAATTTTGTCATACTTAGTTCATATCGGCCAGATAACAGAGTAATGAAGGAGACAGCCCCTAAATGAGAATTTTAATACTGTGGTCAATGCCAAGATGGAAAAATAGACAGGCTTATTATTATAGGAACATAGAGAAGGCATCCAACCCAGCCTGGGAATCTGAAGCTGTCTCAACGCTTAAAAAGAAGTTAGCCTGGGGCAGCTGGGTGGCTCAGTGGGTTAAGCCTCTGCTTTCAGCTCCGGTCATGATCTCAGGGTCCTGGGATTGAGCCCTGCATCGGGCTCTCTGCTTAGCAGGGAGCCTGCTTCCTCCTCTCTCTGCCTACTTGTGATCTCTCTCTCTATCAAATAAATAAATAAAATCTTAAAAAAAAAAAGGAGTTAGCCAGGCAAATAAGGTATAGAAATGGAAAGTAAAGCAGATTACTTGAATATATGAGAGAGAGAACAGTTTGGTCTATTTGGATACACTAATTAAGCATTGCCATTGTGTAACTTCGTGAGCTGCTTGATGGAAGAGTTTGAATCAGAACAGTGGCACATTCATTTTAATGGTTTTTTTTCTTTTTAAAAAAGACTATTATTTATTTATTTGACAGACACACACACACACACACACACACACACACACACACAGCAAGAGAGAGGGAACACAAGCAAGGGGAGTGGGAGAGGGAGAAGCAGGCTTCCCGCTGAGCAGGGAGTCCCATGTGGGGCTTGATCCCCGGACCCTGGGACCCTGGGACAGCCGAAGGCAGCCGCCTAACAACTGAACCACCCAGGCTCCCCTCATTTTAATGTTTTAATGTAAACTATTCGCAGAGCAGTGTGGAAGGTGTATTTCAGTGTACCATCATAAAGTAGAGGTTTGTTGGTGGGCTAGTTCTATAATCCCGGCTAAATGACTTAGGGGGCTGTAATTAATTTCATGCTTACAAGTTAACCTAGTGAGCCAGATATTATGTAGTTTCTCTACAACGCAATATGTTCTTATTTGTTCTTTTCCTTGGATATTTAAAAACTTTTTAACCTTTTAATTTGTATTCTTATATTGTTAAGTACTTTCCTTTGATGCTGTCTTTTCTAATTTTTAAAAATTCCTTCATAATATTGTAAAAAGTGCTCGTAGCTTATTTAACCATTCCTTTATGTTAGACATATTTCAGTATTTGGAATTTTTTTAAGATAAATTTCTAGAAATGAGATTATAAAATCAAAGTATATGAACACGGTCTTGGAATTTGTCACCATAGTGCTTTTTGAAAAGATAAAACTTTATGCCTTTACCAGCAATATGTGAGTGTATTTTTATAACATCCTTGCCCGATTATTATCTTAAAAAATCTTCTTTGGAAATTGAACAGGCAAATGACTTCTTATTTTAATTGACATTTGTCTTTAATGTTGAACATTTTCCTCTGAATATATTATTTCCTTTTTTCATTTTACATTTATTTCTTTGAGTTTTTGTGTTTTCTTATCAAATTATTTGAGCTGTTTACATAGCAAAAATATTGACTTCCCATCATGCTTATATTTCCTGCAGGTCATTTATCTTTTAAATTTTTGTCTAGATGTTTTTCATGTTTACATAACCTAACTTTTCTCATTTGTTGTTTTGCACTTAGGAAGCCCTTCCCCCACATAGTAGACGTTTTTATTTTCTTTTAGTTTTTTTTTAATTTATTTTTTTCTTAATTAATAATATGTGGAGTGACATGAGGACCTAGATTTTTTTTTCTTGTGCAGAATTACTGATTATACCAGCATCCTTTGTTGAATAATCCTTCCTTTTTTTTTTTTCCTTTTTTTTTTTTTTTTTTGTCAGAGAGAGAGAGAGCGAGCACAGGCAGACAGAGAGGCAGGCAGAGGCAGAGGGAGAAGCAGGCTCCCCGCCGAGCAAGGAGCCCGATGTGGGACTCGATCCCAGGACGCCGGGATCATGACCTGAGCCGAAGGCAGCTGCTTAACCAACTGAGCCACCCAGGCGTCCCAATCCTTCCTTTTCATACAATGTGCTTTTAATATGAAACTGCCCATATTTTATTTGTCCTTCTATTCCTGAGTGACTTTATTAAAGTATTTTTAGATCTTTAGAATCATTAAATTATTATTATTATTTTTTTAAAGATTTTATTTATTTATTTGACAGAGAGAGATCACAAGTAGGCAGAGAGGCAGGCAGAGAGAGGAAGGGAAGCAGGCTCTCCGCTGAGCAGAGAGGCCCGATGCGGGGCTCGATCCCAGGACCCTGAGATCATGACCTGAGCCGAAGGCAGAGGCTTTAACCCACTGAGCCACCCAGGCGCCCCATAGAATCATTAAATTATTTTTTTTAATGTTGTTAGAAATATCAGTCTTTTCCACAATTAAATTTTAAGGGATTTTGAGGATAGCAGTCATGTCTACATCACATTTTATTTCTTTCACAAGAATTACAGTTTGTTATTTAATGACCATTTAAAATTTATCATGATGAAACTTTTAACCCCCATTAATGTGATTCATAGTGGGGTATCCTAGTTTAATTCTTTCTTTCCAGGATAAAAACTACAATTATGCAGTGAAACTGCTCAGAGCAAGGAAACCCCTAGGATATGGGGACCTGCTGGACCTCTTCCAGGTGTGTGAAAGTGTATCATTTGCTCTCACAGTTACAAAATTTGGAAATAAAATATATTTATCAAACATAGTGTTATTCTACTAAAGGAGTCATGTTTATTAAAGAACTTAGGTAAAAAAATGAACTTTTTTTTTCTGACCTCCCCTAAAAGCCTGACTTTATATTTTAAAGGAAATAGAAATAGAGAGTTTTGATTAAAAAGAGTTGACCTTTTTCTCTTTCTTTCCTGGAATGATTTTTAAAAATAGTTAGAGCAGGTTGTCTTTATTGCTATACAGCTTTTTCCTCAACGTGATTTCTAAAGTCTAAGCCCATTGGAAGGTGTTCTATAAAGCTGTGTTTAAATAGCATGTCATTAAAATTATTGTATATAAGCAGAGAGCGCCTCTCAGAAGAGCAAGATTAATTTCTGTTTAAGACTACTGTCACTTTCAAAAGAAGAAAAAAACCTAACTTTTTTTTTTTTGTTATAATTTGTCTTACTGTACTGTGATCTGGATATGGTATATGTTTTTGTTTTCACATATGCTTCAAAAGACAACAGATCAATAGTTTTTTTTGTTATTGATTATTTATCCTGGATAACATAGAAACTTCCTTTTTGATTATTTTATTCTTTTTTTTTTTTAATTTTTTAAAGATTTTATTTATTTATTAGTCAGAGAGAGAGAGCAAGCACAGGCAGACAGAGAGGCAGGCAGAGGCAGAGGGAGAAGCAGGCTCCCTGCCGAGCAAGGAGCTCGATGTGGGACTCGATCCCAGGACGCGGGGATCATGACCTGAGCCGAAGGCAGCAGCTTAACCAACTGAGCCACCCAGGCATCCCTGATTATTTTATTCTTATATAAACTGGGAGAAAAAAGAAAATGGGAAGGAGGCAAGAAGTAGATATTTGATTCCTTTGAGTTGCATTAAAATAAAATCTATAAAAATTATTATTATTTGTTAATTTTTTTTATTTTAGTGCAGGGCTTGAACTCATTCCCCTAAGATCAAGAGTTGGACATTTAACTAACTAAGCCAGCTAGATGCCCCTAAAAGTTATTTTTAATACTATTTTAATTTATTCTAACTTGAGACACATGGGTAACTGTGACTGACCTGTATATAACATTTCACTGAAATTCACCTTATTTTATTCATTCTAAGCTGCACAGATTTTTCACATTTTAGTATTCCTCAAATTGATAATGCATCTTAAAATTGATGGTATCTTAGAATCATTGTGGGCCAGGTAGTCTGGAGGTGTCTTTTTCAGTGCATATGTGAACTTGTTTATAGTTATTCATATTATTATTACATCATTTGAGTTTTGTGCATTGTCGATATCCTGTAAGTTTGACTCCTATTTAAAATGTCGCCCTAGTTGTTGTACAGAAATTTTCTGTTGACATCTTATGGTAAGGTCAAAAAAGCGCCAGCATCATTATGTGTGGAATGGGTGACATTGGCTTAGATGATCTCAGAGACAATAGTGAAGTACTCTTTGTAGAAGTGAAGCATCCCAAACAATCTGGTTATAAAATGGGCAGAAGATCCATATAGGTATTTTTCCAAAGAAGACATACAGATGGCTAACAGGTGTATGAAAAGATGTTCAGTATCATTAATCACCAGGGAAATGCACATCAAAACCTCAATAAGATAATCACCTTACACCTGTCAGAAAGGCTATTATCAAAGAGACAAGAGAGAACAATGGCCTTGATGGATGAAATTGTGAGGAACAGATCTAAGTGATTAGAAGGTGTTGTATCATAGTTAATTGGCACTAATTTGTCTTTGTGATCCTCCAGGGTGTCTTGAAGTCATTGTCCTCAGAAACTCAAGAAAGTACTTTTTTTTTTCCTTCTATAAAGACCGTTTCTTTCCTGAATTTATCTGAAGACTTTAGGCAGTGCAGTTCATTTGTTCATCTTAGATACTTTAAACAGTTTTAACTTCTATTTGCATTAAGTGCTGTTTACCTTAAAGAGTGGCAGCATAATGTTGTGGGAAGAATAGCAAACCAGGAGTTAGAAGACCTATTTTAAAAATCTGGCTTTACCACTTACTTACTGCACACTTGAGCCAAATCATGCTCTGTAAACCCTCTGTGATTATTGTGACACTCAAATGAGAAACATGTTAACATCATAAAAATGATAAATGCAGCTTGTTATTATTGGAAACTTTTGTTTACCTGAACGGCATTTCATGACTAGGCATGTTCACAGAGTTAGGAATAGCCTCATACTTCAGAGATTCTGGCAGGATTGAATATGGTAGCATATTTACTGCCTCACTACTTTTTTTATCTTTATTTTCCTTTGTTAACCATTCATCTGAATGTTTTGAGACATTGTTATGGAAAATTTGTGACTCTGGGTTTGAATCAAAACTTTTATGCTTAAGAAAGCAAGGAAATAAGGCAAGGAGCCCTTTTGGAAACACTGTTCTTTGACAATCATATTTGCCATCTCTAAGTTGTGTTAAATCAGTAATCTATGCTGGCATATGGAGGGACTTTGCAGAGTATGCCATAGGAGATTGTGGGCTTTATTTAGCATACTATAAAGGGAGCTTTAGGAGAAGAAAGATGAGGATTTAAATGATGAAATTAACATTAAGACTGGTTTTACATTTTTAATGGTGACTGTGGATGACTTTCTAACAATTTCTTTTGAAAAAAACGTGTTAAAATTCAGATTTGTCTGTCTTAATTACAAGTCTTAACCTCAAAAGAATAATTGATGGATGTAGTACCTTTGAAAACCATATATCAAACACATAAGTTTAAAGTTCTCTTTCCTTGGAATTCCATGTTATCTTTTTAAATTCTCTGAGGATGACAGACCTGTCTTACTCATCTTTGTATAGCCATTAAGTAAGTGTATACTGATTTAATTTCATTTCATAAGTCTAAGAAGGTATTATTCAGTTTGTGCATTTCCTAACTTTATACATTTTTGTTGGCTACTTTAAAACTTCTGAAAGAATTGGCTTGGTGGAAAGAGTTAAATTAAGATATGGAATTACAGCATGGGCATCCATTTAACTTAAAGAATGCTATAGTAAAAAGAGGAGTAATGTTATTGTTTTTAATGAGTTTATTTCTTGAAGAAATTAGGGCTGTATAAATTCAAGGCATGTAATGAAATTCTAGAGAGCTTCTGAACATTCAGAAGGGTGATGGGGATGATGTATATACTATTTTTAATTATTTTTTCTACTCTAGAGTATTAATTCTTTTTCATATTTCCCCTCATGCACTGTTGAAGAAATAGAGTACTTCTCCAAGGCAGGATAGAACTTCTGAGAAGTTGTCCTTAAAGATTTTATAGCAGGAGATGGAGGAAAACCAAACGACAATGCTAGGAGAAAAGCATGGGAAAGCTATAGCTAAACGGGTAGTTTAGATACATAGTCGATAGTATCTGTTTAAAGTATTTTAACTCTTTTTTTTTCTTTAAAGATTTTATTTATTTATTTGACAGAGATCACAAGTAGGCAGAGAGGCAGGCAGAGAGAGAGGAGGAAGCAGGCTCCCTGCTGAGCAGAGAGCCCGATATGTGGGGCTTGATCCCAGGACGCTGGGATCATGACCTGAGCGAAGGCAGAGGCTTTAACCCACTGAGCCACCCAGGCACCCCAGTATTTTAACTCTTATTGTTTGATTTCTATTTTAGTATTTACATAAAGTGGTTTTTATTAAGATTGTTAATACTAGTTGTAAATATATAAATATATTCCTTCTTGTGAATTAGATTTAATAATTTATTTTATATGTGTTCTGAATAAAGCCTTGAAAGAAAACAGCTCAGAGGTTGTTCAGCCATTTCTAATGGGTTGTGGAACCAAGGAGCCAAAGATTACTCAGCTATGTTTGGCCGCCATTCAGAGACTCATGTCACATGAAGTTGTATCTGAGGTAATGCGAAGATTTTATCTCAATTGTGCACCTAAGAATCAAATCAGGAATTTTTAATTAGGGGAGAATGAAGCATACCCAATAATTCAATGTAAAACAGTATATGTGCTTGAAGGACATGGCTTAAATTTAAAAGATCACCAGATTTTCTCACTATTAAATGCTCATGAGTAATGAATAAAGATGAAGTACATTTTTTCATGTCATGATTAGGAAATCACCATTCAGTGATACAGATCAGTGTCATTGAAGAGAATATAATTTATAATTTTTTTTGAAAAAGGGAAAATTATTTTCCTAGATTATCAAAGTGATAATTTGTTGTTCATTAATTTAAGTGAATGGTTTGTATCTAACATTATGTTAAAACAAGGAAAAACATTTCAGCACTACAAATCTGCATCCTGCTTTCAAATGTAGTAGTGTTACCTTAACTTTGTACTCCATCAGTTACTTTAATAGAAGTGATACATTCTTTTACCTGTAATGTAACATTCAAAACACAGTCAGATTTAATTAACTTATAAATGTGTTGTTAATCTGAGTTGCATTTTTTTTGTATATGTATTGTATATGGAATAATATGTGAAATATGTGAAATAGTAGCATTCTCAGTTAATTTGTTTATGTTTATATTTATAAGTGCCCAAATGAAATATACCCATATTGTAGAAATGAGCTTTGATTTTGACTAGGTATCTCAGAACTATATGCAGTTATTTGCATGTATTCAAATGGTATATTTTAAAACAATTTATTTTTTTAGAAGAAAATTAATTAGCTGTGAATCTCAAATTAGTTGAGAGATCTGTTTTGATCTATAGAGCTAGAAACATGGGTTTTGTTGTTATGATCAAGAAACACCGGAAGAGGTAATATTTGCACATCTTTTTTTATTTAGGGACTTAAATACCTTATATTTTATTTGCTGACAATAATTCAACTAATTATTTTACAGACTGCAGCTGGAAATATAATTAATATGCTTTGGCAGCTAATGGAAAACAGTCTTGAAGAACTTAAGCTACTTCAAACAGTTCTTGTTCTTTTAACAACCAATACAGTAGTTCATGATGAGTCACTCTCTAAGGTAGGAAACCTGTTGTCAAAGTTCATAAGTGCTTTGAGACAGTATTTGAATAAGCTCACTGAAAGAGGAAAGCCTGGTACTGTTTGTACCAAAAGCAACTTCCCTGTAGCTATCATGATAATGGACATTGCACATTAAAAACCACTGTGGCCTTATTTTCCCCAGATTAGAGTTGAAATCAGGTTAGGTAATTGAGTAGAGCCTGTTGGGAATAAGAGAAAATTGGCAGAAAAATAGGAATAGAGAGAAAAAAATATGTTTGGAGGTTTCCATGTTCTCATTGCATTGGGTATGCCTGTGATAGCTCTTCTTCCCACCTTTTAAAATTTTACATCTATGTGGTATGTAAGCCAGAGTGTTTAAATCTCTTTCTTAAGTAGTTGGAAATGTGTCCTTTTGGCATTTATACTAGATAAAGCTGCATGTATGGTAGGGGTTTCTCATTTCTTCCCATTCCTAACCTCTTTGGAACATGTTAACAGCTGTTCTATTATTTCATTCTTTAAAAAGTTTTTTTTTAAACTGTGAATTATTTATAAAGGACAGAAAGTACAGAGAATAATATAAAGAACAATCTTTAGTTAATCATTTATTGTTTAAGAAATTTGTTGGATTTTCAGTAGTAGTTCCATTATAATTTGCGTACCTTTAAAGATGGTTGGGTAATAAAGTAGAAAAGGGTACTGTCATGTTAAGCTGTATATGCTCTTTCTAGAGAATATATCTTTTTTAGT
The DNA here is from genome assembly GCA_003697995.1 of Taxidea taxus jeffersonii. NCBI lineage: Eukaryota > Metazoa > Chordata > Mammalia > Carnivora > Mustelidae > Taxidea > Taxidea taxus. The sequence goes on from ML102933.1 coordinate 68,719, forward strand.
TATTCATTTGATGTTCTTTGGTCATAATGAGATTTTACTCATTTGCAAATAGCTTATTTTAAGCTACCTGCTATCTTATAAAATATTTTATGTATTTTTGTGTATTCTTTTGGTTGTATGTCATCCCTTTTGGTTTCTAGCTATCAAATTATTGTTCTGATACAATACTTTTAAGAGTTTATAAAATGCTGTCATTTAACCCACCAAAGCAATAAGAACTATTATAGTTTAAAATTAAATGCAGGGCTTGCTTTAGTATGTTGGTTAATTTGGAAATGTAATATTTTGGAATGAAAAGTGAAGTATAAAGAAATAATACAAAATTGAGTAATATGAAAGCTTCTATATAACATAAGCCTTTCCTTTATGTTGAAATTTAAACGGTAATATTGGTATAAAAAGCCTGTTTCCTTTAAAATTTTAACGTAATTAATATGTAAATATAGTATTTAGACTACCATTATGTTTTTCTCCAAACATGGCTTCTTTAAAACTAAAACTTTTGGAAAATCATGTAGGAGAAAATTTTTGTGACCTTTAGATAGAGTTGCTTTAGGTAGATTAAAAAAAATCTGTGAGCCATAGAAAAATCCACAGAATGGGGGAAAATATTCAGAAATATCTCACAAAGGCCTTTTATCTAGAGTGTATAAAAAACTTCTACAACTCATTCATAAGATAATCACCCAAGACAAAAACGGACAAATTCTTTTTAAAGATTTATGTATTTATTTGAGAGAGAGAGAGAGAGAGAGAGTGCTGAGTGGGAAGGGGAGCAGAGGGAAAGAATCTCAAGCAGACTCCTCATTGAGGGTGGAGCTGGATGCAGAGCTCGATCTCATGACCCTGAAATCATGACTTAAGTGGAAATCAGGAGTCAGATGCATAACCAACTGAGCCACTCCAGCACCCCTGCACTAATTTTTTAATAGACCCTTGACAAAATAAGATGGCTATTGAATACATAGAAAGTGGCTCAGCATCGTAAGTTATCAGGGAAAAGCAAATTAAAACCACAAAAAGGTATCATTACACATCCATTAGTGTAGCTAAAATTGAAAAAGACCAACCATATCAAGTATTGATGATGATGTGGGAAAGTGTTGAATTCACACATACTGCTGATAGGAGTATAAAATTATAAAATCACTTTGGAGAACTAGCATTTTCTTTAAAAGTTTAAACTATACTTACTATATGATCCAGCCTTTTCACTTCTACTTACTTACCTAAGGTAAATGAAAACACATGTCTTTACAAAGATTTGTATATGATACTCACAGCAGCTTTATTCACAATGGCTAAAAACTGGAAGCAACTCAGATATCCATTAGCAGATGAATGGATAAGCAAAATATTTGGTATGCTTATACTGTGAAATACTGTTCAGTAATCAAAAAGTACAAACTGCTGCTTCAAAGAACAATATGGATACATTTTACAAATATTATAAGTAAGAAACTAGACATAGAAACAGTGCATACTGAATGATGAAATGCTGTTTGTGGAAAATGCCAGTTTATCTATAGTGAAAAAGGCAAAATGGTGGTTGTCTGAAGCCAAAGGTAGAGGAAAAAGTGGAGCACAAAAGAACACAGGGAGACTTTTAGGGTGATGAAGCTGTATTGTAACCCAATTGTGGTAGTAGTTTCATGGGTGACTATAACTATGAGAACCCATCAAATTAAATACCTTAAAGAGATACAGCTTATTGTATAAAATTGTACCTAAATCAGGGACGCCTGGATGGCTCAGTTGGTTGAGCGGCTGCCTTTGGCTCAGGTCATGATCCCAGCGTCCTGGGATCGAGTCCCACATCGGGCTCCTTGCTCGGCAGGGAGCCTGCTTCTCCCTCTGCCTCTGCCTGCCGCTGTCTGCCTGTGCTCGCTCCCGCTCTCTGACAAATAAATAAATAAAATCTTTAAAAAAAAAATTATACCTAAGTCAACCTGAAGTTGATTTTCTTTTAAAGATTTTATTTATTTATTTATTTATTTGGCAGACAGAGATCACAAGTAGGCAGAGAGGCAGGCAGAGAGAGAGGAGAAAGCAGGCTCCGTGCTGAGCAGAGAGCCTGATGCGGGGCTTGATCCCAGGACCCTGGAATCATGACCTGAGCCACCCAGGTGCCTCCTGAAGTTGATTTTTAAAAAGAATGACTCCTTTAAAAAATTATAATTTTATTCAATTATATGCTTAGCATGTTTATATATTTCTCCAGATGACTTAGTGATATAAAAAACTTTGAATACTTGTTATTTGCAAAACAAGTCATTCTGGGGAAATAAAGTGTAACACTTTTTTTTTTTTTAAGATTTTATTTATTTGAGAGACAGAGACAGTAAGAGCAGGAGCAGGGAGGAGAGGGAGAAGCAGGCTCTCTGCTGAGCAGGGAGCCCGATGTAGGGCTTGATCCCAGGACCCTGGGATTGTGACCTGAGCCAAAGGCAGATGCTTAACCAACTGAGCCACGCAGATGCCCCATCACAACACATTTTTTTATGCATGTTAAAAGAACCAAGTTGTAAAAGGCATGTTTCACATTATCTTACATAATCTTTTGTGGCTGTATATTGACAGAGTTTGAGTTATTTCAAAATCCAAGGATTTTAGTGGTTTTATTGCATATATAAGAGGGTGGGAATTTTAGTATCTGTGATTGAAACAGCCAAACAAATTACTTAGTTTTGGGTTACATCAAATAAAGTTATTCTGTTCTTCCGTCCTATTTCACTAAATGAAAATTGTTCTTTTAGGCAATCGTTCTTTGTTTTCGACTACACTTTACAAAAGATAACATTACAAATAATACAGCTGCTGCTACAGTTCGACAAGTTGTTACTGTTGTTTTTGAGAGGATGGTTGCTGAAGATGAACGATACAGAGGTAGAGTGATAAAACTAGTTTCCTTTTCACAGTGTATGGTTCTTCTATCCATGACTTCTCTTTTGATTTTCAGTCTTTGCCCAGTGAACTTAGGGTGCCTAAAAACTAGAATACTTTAAAAAATGTATTTATTTTACAAATATTATTATATTGACATTGGCAGTTCAAAACACTAAATCCTCAACAGTGTCATAACCCCAAGAATAAACTCTTTATTTTCCATGTTTATTTTTAATTATGCATAATTTCGCACTTTATATCAAATATCGTAATATGTATTTTTAGCTAGATATTACATTATATGAATTTTTCATGTTACTCTTATTTACATTTTATTTAATTTATTTTTTAAATAAATATTTTATTTATTTATTTTGAGAGAGAGAGGGAGAAAGAGAGCAAGGGAGCGTCAGTGGGGTAAGGGAGAGAGAGAAGCAGACTCCCTGCTGAGCAGGGAGCCCAATGCAGGACTCTATTCCAGGACCCTGGGATCATGACCTGAGCCAAAGGCAGGTGTTTAACCAGCTAAGCTACCCAGGTGCCCTATAATTTAAATTTTAATGGATGTACTATGTTTCGTGGCTATTCTAAGTTTAATGAACTAGTTTCCTATTGGATACTTACATTGTGTTTAGTATTTTAGTACTCTTCTGAGTGTCCTCCTCCATATTTTTTTCTTACCTTAAAGAAGTAATTCTTCAAATTTCCAAGAGTGGGTTTCCCTCACATGCAATTTTGCCTGTGCCTATTAGCATATATTAATGAAGGATTTTATGTAATGTAATATTAATCTTTTCATATTTTCATGAAATACTTTTATTGTAATTTTAAACATATTTTTCCTTGTGATTTTTTAAAAAAATTCCTAAAAACTTAGAAACATGTCAGAGAGCTGAAGATACTGTTCCTGTTGTAGTTTTTATAGTTTGGTAACTTTTAACTATAGAAATTATATTTTATTCATTTGTTATTGGATGAAAAGTAATTATTCCCCATGATTAGTTGGAAAGATCATAAGGTGCTACCATCATGAGCAACCTATCTGCTTATGTACTCAAGAAACAAAAGATTAAACTATCTTTCCCTTTTACATAGGGAAAATCCCTGTGAAATCCCCCTACCCCCAACTCTTAATGTTACGCTGTCTGTCATTTCATTTGAGGTTCTTTTGGTATTACTGATAAAAAAAAATGGCAATACTGGTAAGTAATGGTAATGTGGCCTATTCTAATAATTTCTTTACTTTTCCTGAGGTTAATCAGTGGTCAGATTTTTCACATTCAGTTTCAGGCATTCTTAATCTTTTGGTTTATTAGAATTTTTCCACTTAGTTTGGTGTGTTGGTTTTTCTGCTTTTTTCTCAGGGTAAATGCAGGTTGAGTTCTAGAGTTTGAAATATTAAGGAACTAAAGTTATAGGGTAAAACAGCGCAGTTCTCCAGTTTGGATGTGTTATGTATTCATAACTTCAGTGTGATTCCTGGATTGGTAGTTTTAGCCGTGTGTCTCAAAAAACCAGTATCTCACTTTCTAAGAAGGAAGAAATACTTAGAACCTCATATTTTTTCAAATAGTCATTAAGTCAAAATTTATTCAAAACAGGCTGTCATAATTTACAGGAATGGTATTTTTTTATTAATTTTTTTAAATTTTTATTTTTTTATAAACATATAATGTAACCCCCCCACCCTCTCCTGACACCCCTCCTCCCCCACCCCCCTCAGTTTGTTTTATGACATTAAGAGTCTCTTTTGGTTTGTCTCCCTCCTGATCCCATCTTGTTTCATTTATTCATTCTTTTCCTCCCCCCGCCACCGTGCATCTCCACTTCTTCATATCAAGGAGATCATATGATAGTTGTCTTTCTGATTGACTTATTTCGCTAAGCATAATACCCTGCAGTTCCATCCATGTCGTTGCAAATGGCAAGATTTCATTTCTTTTGTTGGCTGCATAGTATTCCATTGTATATATATACCACATCTTCTTTATCCATACAGGAATGGTATCTTATTAGTATGCAAAGAAATGTTGAGTTAGGAAGCAGCTTTCTAACTGATGCTTAGCTAGTCAGTACCTATAGCTGATGTAGTAATTGTGGCTGATCAAGCGGTTAATTCTTCTGTTTATACTGAGATGATATAGGAATTATCCATGTGGTAAACTTCTGTGTACTTGATATTTAAAGGCACACTCAGAGATCATGTGAATTCCAAATCCATAAAATAAAGGGATTTGGAAAAGGGAGACTGGGAAAATCAAATATATGGATAAAGATGCTAAACTTATTAAAATGACATAAGATAGTAAAGAGTGGTTTTTATGGCATTTTGTATAAAAATAAATTCCTAATGTTTTTTTCCCATTTTGGAGGCATAATGCTGAGCCTACATTTAAGAAATGTTTATAATTTCACAAACATCTATTTATTTTAAATAGTATATATGATTTATTAAAGTCATTATAAACCCCTGAAACCCATCTTATTTTGATTGCAGATATTATAGAACAACCAGTACTGGTCCAAGGAAATAGTAACAGAAGATCTGTCAGCACGCTCAAACCTTGTGCTAAAGATGCATATATGCTTTTCCAGGTATTTCAGTTGATAAAAGTAATTTTATTATAGAATATAGTTTTGTGTGAATTTTTGATTTTGGAATTCTATGATTTAATTTTTTCAAGTGTCAGTTTTTTAAATTGTCAAATTTTAAAGGGTCAAAAGTAGAATTTCAAAAATATTCTAAAACATTAAAGGGCATCTATAGCTAAGGAACATGATAAAATGTTACATTTCACTTTAAGGAAATAAAATGAATTAAGCCCAGAACTAGAAAGAGAGGCATATGAGGGATGACTAGAAAATAATTTCTATAACATAAAAATTTAATGTCTTTGGTCTAACTAATATAATTTCATATACAAATACCTGATTTTCATGTTACTTGTCATGAATATATCTTTTAAGTAAAATAAGATTTATCTGCCCTGAACATTTTACTAATTTTTATTAAAGGGTTATTTTAAGTGGTTTCTCATTAAAAGACTATTAACTATTTATCTGCGTACCTTATGTATTGTCAATAGTTACATGATTCTTTAAAAGTTTACTTATATAATCAAGTATATAGTTTGTCAGAATTGAATTACCAGTGCTTGGTTTCTAAGGAGTAAAAACAACTCTATAAGAAGAGATAACTTTTAAAAATTTTATGAATTTTGAAAAGCATGTTTCATTTCAGCATGTGAATGTTTTATTTATTTTTCATTTATTCTTTGACTTATTTTCCCAGGACCTTTGTCAGTTGGTTAATGCTGATGCCCCTTACTGGCTAGTAGGCATGACAGAAATGACTCGAACATTTGGCCTTGAATTACTTGAGTCAGTCCTGAATGATTTTCCACAGGTCTTTTTACAAGTAAGCCATTTGTAGTGTCTTGCAACAAAATAAATCATAATTTTTTCACAGATACTTTCCAGTAAATTACCATGTATTCTTTTTCCCATGTGAGAAGATTGAAAGAATTACAGCGTTAGACTTTAGACATGGTAATTTAGTGTTATCTTACATTATTGTAGTGCCCTAGCACTTTGAAATTTTAACATTAGAAGGAATTCCTAGAGACCATCTAGTGAGGCATTTCCCAATCTGTGGGTGTATGAGGGAATTTGTTAGGTGAGCTATATATTATAATATTTAAAAACTGAAAAATTGTTACTCATTTTTACTTGTTTATATGTAGCTGTGTGCTTTTGGATAATTCAAATGGAAAAAAAAGAAGTCCCAGACTTTAAAATAATTATGCAGTGTGCTTGGCTGGCTTAGCTGAGGAGCATGTGACTCTTGATCTTGAGATCATGAGTCTGATCTTCGTGGTGGGTGTAGAGATTGAAGAGATAAAAACTTAAAAAAAAATAGTGATTATGCTTGTCATTGAGTTTTTTTTTTTTTAAATCAGCTTATTGTGTTCTGTTCAAGCAATCTAAGTAGAACAAAATATTAAGTTAGTTATTAAATCTTCCATGCATGGGGGTGCCTGGGTGGCTCAGTGCATTAAAGCCTCTGCCTTTGGCTCAGGTCATGATCCCAGGGTCCTGGGATTGAGCCCTGCATTGGGCTCGCTCAGCAGGGTGCCTGCTTTCCCCCCAAACCCTCTCCCCCACCTGCCTCTCTGCCTACTTGTGATCTCTGTTTGTCAAATAAATAAATAAGATCTTTAAAAAAAAAAAAAATTCCATGCCTGAATGGAATAGTTATCTTGGCAAAGTAAAATTAATGAATTATAGAACATATTTTATTTATTTGGTGTTCTTTCAGCAGCCTATTTTAAATGCTTTAGCTGTTTGAATTTGTGTAATCTGTCTTCTTTCTTCTGTTCTTTGTTTTGAATTGCTAGTGTCCTACCAAAATCACAGTTCCTATTAATAAACCACTTAATTCCAAATCATTAAATGTTCCTTTTTAAATTAAATTCTTTCTAGAATTTTTTGAAATATTGACCATTTGGATCTTACACTCTGAAAGAGCAACACTAATTTCATAATTATGTGTAAACTGTAGAATAATAAACTAAACATGTAATAAAGCTAAATTATCCATATTGATTATTAATGTTTTATTTGCCAGTAAGACTGTGTTTTAAATGTACTAAGTACAAACTAAATTAATTCTTTTTTTTTTTATCTTTGCAAATAGCACCAAGAGTTTAGTTTCCTTCTCAAAGAAAGGGTATGTCCTCTTGTGATAAAACTCTTTTCTCCAAATATAAAGTTCAGACAAGGTTCCAGCTCTTCATCTTCTCCAGCACCAGTTGAAAAACCATATTTTCCTATCTGCATGCGTTTGCTGAGAGTAGTATCTGTTCTAATTAAGCAATTCTACAGCCTTTTGGTAAGTGCTAATTTTCATGTGTTTGTATGTGTAGTTGCATGTAGTGCTGTTTTTACAAGACCAGTGCTCTAACCCCTGAGCTATAGGGCCTGTAGTGCTGTTTTTAAATGATGATTTATTATAATGCTTTCAGCTTTTTTACTTCAGAATTTCTTTTTAAAGTATTTATAGGTATTTTCATAGTTATTCTATGGCTTTATTCTGTCCTTTCTTAGATTTTTGCTTATGTTTTATATAGTATTTTTAATGTATGTCAAGGAGAGTCATGGCCTTTTATCTGAGGGCAGCATAGAATTTGTGGCTTGGAAATTCAGCTTATTAGCAAATTATTTCATTTGAAGGATAATTAAAATTTTAGTACCTTCAACTTAGGCTGCTTTCATTTATACTATTCAATGTATCTTAACAAATTAAAGCAAAGAAGTTAAAAATTTGGTGAACTCTAGGATTAGAAATCAACTATTTTGACTTCTAGTCCAGTATTGTATTTATTTTGCATAAATTTATGAATGATCATAATATTTCAATGTAATATTTTTTAGAGGAAATGGTGTATTATACTTCTTTTTCGTTTTATGTTATGTGAAATTCATCCTTATACAGTTTTTTAGTTTATATCATAATTTTAATTAATAGGAATAATTTGTTATTGATAATTATGGAATATATAACTATATAATTTATATATATAATTTATAATACTTATATATATATAATTTATTATACTTCTATATATATATTATAATTTATAATACTTCTAACACTGAGCAGTTGATGTGCTAAATATTAGAGATAACCATCAACTTTACAAACCAGTAGATAGTAGTTTATACTAAATTCTGTGGAGAGCTTTTTAAAATAAAGGGCTTTTTAAAATATTATGATAGGGACACCTGGGTGGCTCAGTTGGTTAAGCGGCTGCCTTCGGCTCAGGTCATGATCCCAGCGTCCTGGGATCGAGTCCCACATCGGGCTCCTTGCTTGGCGGGGAGCCTGCTTCTCCCTCTGCTTCTGTCTACCACTCTGTCTGCGTGTGATCTCTCTCTCTCTAATAAATAAATAAATAAATAAATCTTTTAAAAAAAATAAATAAAATATTATGATAAACATGTCATAGATTTTCTTTTCATATTCCGCATCCATTTATGCACAGTGTATTTAGAAATCATCTTTATAAGCATTGTAATTACAATTATTTCTGGCCACACAAAGTATACCTATAGTACACATTGATGTATTTAATATAGAAGTACTTGTAGGAAATCAAATCACTTCAAATGAATTGCTATTTTTTGGGGACACTGTTGTTATCAGAGTTGGGAGCCAGAGGTTTAAGAGTCTTTTGGTACACTCAAAATTGTTGGCTTGGACTTTTTTTGTTCCACCAAAATTAATAACATATAATTGAATATTTAGGTACATAAGTTTGTGAATTTTCTTTAGTTCATAGCTTCATCATTCTCTGTAAGGATTAACTTTTAAAAAATTACAGTGTTCCTCTCAACATGTATGGTATTTGGTATGATTTTCAATAATTATATTTAATTGAAAAAACAGTACTTTTTTGTCTAATTATATACAATTGAAATGGAGGGAAATTTTGTAAGTCTTTTAGACATAGATTAACTTTTCAAAGTTTTGAAAGGTCTCCTGGCACTTGCTGAAAATAAGTGAAAGGTAGCTTAATTTCTCCAGAGATGGAGAGCTTTTACCTGTCACCTGTTACATTTTGTGAGTTATATTTATTTATAGTCCGTTTCAGTCCACAAAGAAACTTTTAAAAAATGTATACCAGAATGACATCAGCAAAATGTTGGAAATATGAAGCTGAGCCCCTCTGTTCCCCACGGAGACATCAGGTTAACAGTATATAGATTACCTTTGAGAATTATCAGTTGAGAGGTTATAGCACCTCAGGCAAGTGTAAGGCGAAGCAGAGAGGTTCATTAAAGTGGGTAGGAAATCTCACTGCACTTAGCTGCATACCGCATCTCACTCCTTAGCACAGCTTGGTGTGATCAGGAGAAAACTCCCAACCTGTGGTTTCTCCTTTAGACTGTAGAAAGGTGAAATGTACATCCTCCATTCTAACTTTTTTGGGGTATGCCCAACTGGTTTCTGTCTCACCTGATTCTTGGAACACTGACAGGAAAGGTAGCAGCACCCCTGGGCCAGCTCCAGAACAAAGTCAAGTCCTGCTGCTTGCTGCTGCCCAGAGAGTGTAATACTGCAGACATATACCAGGGGGAGCTCCTGAATAGAAACAAGTAAATGTCTTTGGCTGGGAAGTTACACACACAAGCCCCCAGGAAATAAACAAATGGACAGAAGAGGTTTGAGAGAATCCCAGGCTGATTGGTGAAGGTCTTTTCCTAGAGACTAAAAGAGTTGGCTTTTTCCAAATGCCCAGATTTCAGTAACAACAACCAAATAGCAAGGCATACAGAGAAACAGGGAAACATGGCCCAATTCATGGAACAAAATTCATCCCCAGAAACTAACCGTAAAGAAATGGAGGCCAGTGAGTTACCTGACAAAAATTCAGAATAATCATAAAGATGCTGAGTGAACTAAAAGAATACAGATGACTAAAATGAAATCAAGAAAGTAGTGTATGAACAAAATGAGAATATCAGTAAAGAGATAGAAATTATAAAGAAGAATAAGACAAAAATCTAAAACAGAAGAATACAGTAACTGAATTGAAAAATGCACTAGAGGGGATCAGCAGTAGACTAGATCAGTAAACTAGAAGAAAGAATCAGCAAGCTTGAAGACAAGTCATTTGCAATTACCAGGTCAGGGGAGGAAAAAAAAAAAGAAGAAGAAGAAGAAGAAGAATGAAGAGCCTGGAAGAGACTTACGGCATACCATCCAGCAGACCAAGATACACATGTCTAGCAAAAATGCACTGGGTTATACTCTCATACTCATAATACCTCATCCATTAGACATAATAGATTTTTTCCCACATCAGCCAATTCTCTAACAGTCAGATATTCTACATTTTAATTCAATTCTTACACTAACCACAGTTAGCATAGACCCTACAGTTAAGGACTCAGCCCCACAAGATTACCCCCTATTGCAGATACCAATCGTTAGTAGTATGTTGCCCACTTACCCACAAATTCTAACTTGGCTATACATGGGAAGTTCCCACAACCTCTTCTTTGGGTTTGATAATTTGCTAAGGAACCTAGGAAAACAGTTTACTTACTATTGTCTGTTTATTAAAAAGGATATTTTAAAGGATACTACTGATAGGCAGATGAAGAGATTCATAGGGCAAGATCTGGAAAAGTCCTAAGAGCAGGAGTGTCTGTACCTATGAAGTTGGAATGTGCAACTCTCTTGGCATGTATATGTGTTCATCAACCTGGAAGCTCCCTAAACTCTGTACTTTTAGGGTTTTTATGGTGGTTCTCATCATGTAGGCATGATTGATTATTAACTCTGTTTCTACCGTTTTCCCATTCCAGAGAATGAAGGGCAGGACTGAAAGTCTGAAGCTTCTAATTACGATTGTTTTTTCTGTTATCCAGCCCCTGTCCTGTAATCCATTAAGAATTACCTCATTAGAATGGAAGATACTATTCACCTAGGAAATTCCAAGAGACTTGGGAGCTCTGTGTCAGATGCTCTGATCACTCAGGAAATTATGGGGATTTTAGGAGCTCTGTGTCAGAAACCAGGAGGAGAGACCAATATACATTTATTTTCTTATTACTTCACAATACATTATGGGAATCTCAGATGAGGAAAGAAAGGGGCAGAGAGCCTATTTGAAGTAATGGCTAAAAACTTCCCAATTTAAAAGAAGGAAAGGAATATATAAATTCATGAAGCACAGAGAATTATAACTAGGATTAATCCAAAAGGAGCTATACCAAGACCCATTATAATTAAGCTGTTAAAACTTACAGAGAATCTTTGGAGCTGTAAAAGAAAAGTGCCCTGTTATGTGCAAGGGAACACTCATAAGACTGTCAGTAGATTTCTCAGACCTAATCCGTAACCCCTAACGTGGCAGTATTTGGAGATGGAATCTTCGGGAGATAATTAGGTTTAGACGAGGTTATGCAGGTAGGGCCATCATGATGGCGTTAGTGACCTTATGAAGGGACACTAGAGAGCTTGCTTGCTCTGTCTTTCTGCCATGTGAGAACACAGTAACAAGGCAGCTGTCTGCAAGCTAGGAGGAGAGCTTTTACGCAAACCCGATGATGTTCTCACCCTGATCTCAGACTTCTAGCCTCCAGAACTGTGCCAAATAAATTTCTGTTATTTAAGGCACCCAGTCTGTGGTCTTTTGTTATAGCATCCCGGCAGACTAAGAACTTGGTTTCTGTTCACCGGTTGTCTTAGTAGCAGTTCATCTGGTGACTTTGTCAGAGATACAAATACCTTATTCTTCTTCAGAGTTTCGGTTTTGGATGAAATTTCTGTTTTTGAGTGCATTTATTTTAGACACTGTACAAAGTGCTTTACATATATTAATTCATTTAGACTTTACTACAGCTAAAAAAAAATGAGACTCGGGATATTTAGGTAATTTGCCCAAGATTATACCTTCTGAGCCACAGAGCTGGAATGTTAATGAATTCTTTTAGACCTGAAAACCCTTGTTCTTAATTCCAGTGCATTTTACTACTTCTCTGTTTTCTTAGTTCTTATTTCTTTTCTCTTCAAGGCTGCTGATGCCAATTTTAAATATTCTGTCAGACTTTCTTTATTGTGTTCTAAGCCAGCAGTTATCTTATGTCTGTAATGTGTTAGAAATCCATGTGATGCTGTGATTAGAATTGCTACCAGGATGACTTTGATTAATTTAAAGCGTCAGTTGTCTCTTGACTACTATGCTTTACCAAAAGACTAGGAATTCAGAAACATTTATCACTCTTCATGCTTATAATGGAGTTCATGAAGTATCTTCATGCCACAAGGAATTGGATTTGGGCCATAGATACCAATCTTAATACCTGCTTCCCTATGAGTTCAACCTCTTGGGGGAAAAGGCTTAACAGATTCATAGTAGGCGCCCTCCATTGATGTTCTTGATTGAGAACAGTGCAGTGACCTCAGCACAAGTTCTGTGATCAGACTTTCACACTTGGAAAGGAGGGAGGAAGGGAGAACAAAGTTCCAGACCTCAGGAGAGAGTCTTTCCTTTACCCAGATCACAAGGTTTTGACTACAATATAAATTTATTGTTTGACTTGTGCTGTAGTCCTTGTCCCACAGGAGAGAAAATGATACACTCTTCAAGGCAAGTTTTTTAACAGTATTTCCTTTGGCTGTGATATAATGATGTTTCTGATGCTGATGAGGCTTCAGTTCTATCACATACATACTTCATTTTCACTCTAAAGTAAGTAGTGTCCATTTGGAGGACGCACTAATGTTGAAACTCTAGTAGATATAACTTGTACAGTGAGTCACCAGTATGATTCTTTTTCAGTTCTTTATTAAATGGATCATTTGTTTAATAGAAAAAATAATGTATTCTGCATTTGCATGAATTTTATCATGTTTAGGGGATGCTTTTAAAGATTTTTTTTTTTTTTAATTTATCTGATAGGGAAAGACATAGCGAGAGAGGGAACACAGGCAGGAGGAGTGGGAAAGTCAGAAGCAGGCTTCCCGCCGAGCAGGGAGCCTGATGCGGGGCTCGATCCCCGGCCCCTGGGATCATGACCTGAGCCGAAGGCAGACGCTTAACAACTGAGCCACCCAGGCGCCCCTTAGGGGATGTTTTTATTCTTACAAGTTTTCTGATTTGATTTCTCTGAAAGATATAGATAATTTTATCCTTTATTTATAAGAAGGTTATGTACCTTGTCATCTACTCATTTGGTGGATAAAGAAGCTGAGCCTGTCTGATTTCTGATCTAGTGCTTTTCAGCTGTCTTATGATTAGAACATTGCTAAACCTCTGTTTTATGACTTCCCCAATCATAGCAGTCCACAGATAAAGTTTTTAATTATCCCTCCTGCTTTCATGATTATATGCCCTGATTTTAAGCATTCAGTTAACAGCACTGAAAGACATTAGAGAATACCAGCTGCTAAGACTTTGGGTGAACATCCTCTTGCCCCATGTGATGCTCGCTCATTTCAGGATACCCTAGCTAATTTGTCCAAGAAGGTGCCACAGTAAAAGGAGGGTCCAGTTTGGCTTAATAATCACAATGTCAGGTTCTTAGCTCCCAGATGTCCTGTTGTGTCCTCAGTTAGTGTACAACAGAAGTAATCCATTGACCGTTGAAAAACCTGGTTCCTTTTTTTTTTTTTTTTTGGTTGTTTATTCATTTATCAGACATTTAATACATAATGGTGAAAATGTGCTTCAAACATTTTTATTTATTTATTTTTAAATGTTTATTTGTTAGAGAGAAAGAGAGCGAGCACAGGCAGACAGAGAGGCAGGTAGAGGCAGAGGGAGAAGCAGGCTCCCTGCTGAGCAAGGAGCCCAATGTGGGACTCGATCCCAGGACGCTGGGATCATGACCTGAGCTGAAGGCAGCCGCTTAACCAACTGAGCCACCCAGGCGTCCCAAACATTTTTATTTATAAAGAACTTTCAGAGGAGATGGTTTATATTGGTAGTAATGGTAATGATAACTAATACTTACAAAGCAAAGCTATGTTCCAGGTCTTGTTCTAAATACTTTATGTATCTTTTTACCTGTCAACTGCTACAGATTCCTTGTTTTCCTACTAGAAAATATATATTAAACGTGCTTAGGTTTATTGCTTCTTTGTTTAAGCAGCAAAAGAACATAAGGTACCGGAAAACGTGGTGTTATTGAAGAGTAGAGTGTACATCCTATTAGCAGTTTACATGATATGTGCTACCTGCCAGGAGTGAGAATGGTGTGATGGTGCATAGTGCTTTCTAAAGACTAAGGTTAAAAGATTAACCATGAGAGCAGATCACTTGTGTGTTTTCAGGGATGTAGAGAGAGACTGATTATTCTTATTGTTAGCTTTTTCCTATATAGTCTACTTTCTTCTCTACTCCCCATTAAGAATTTTAATTTATTTAAAATTGGAAGATTTTATTGGTTTGTCCATAACACTGAGAACAAGAATGTAATTTATAAATTCTGATCCTTGATTTAAAGATATTATTATTAAAAAATCTTTTCAGGTAACTGAATGTGAAATATTTCTGTCACTTCTGGTGAAATTTCTGGATGCAGATAAACCACAGTGGTTACGAGCTGTTGCAGTAGAATCAATACACAGACTCTGTGTGCAGCCTCAGCTCTTAAGGTAAAACCTCAGCATTATTTTGTTAAATAGATAGGGTAATGTTTGCTAGTAGGAAGAGTTTAAGTATTTATTCCCAAATATTAGTGATTTCTAAACAAAGAAAATTAGGTATTGTATGTAAATGGAGTGGTAGTGGTGTGTGTGTGTGTGTAAGACAGCTGAGCAGTGGGCAAAAAAATAGGGGTAGTAATTGCCATCAATCCAAATTTATTGGTTAATATGGCCAAGATGATTTTTTTTTAAATAACATTAACCTCAGTCTGAACCTTTGTACTAAGTAAAATCACTCAGGTCTGATGAAGTTTTAAGTATAGCATTCAGACTGATTATATCAACATTAATTGCTATAAAAAATGTTTAAGAATTTTAATATATTCAAATATTTTTCTCAGAAACATTTAAAATTATTTTACAGGTCATTTTGTCAGTCCTATGATATGAAACAGCATTCTACCAAGGTTTTTCGTGATATTGTGAATGCCCTGGGATCTTTTATACAGTCGTTGTTTCTTGTCCCTCCTACCGGAAATCCTGCTACAACAAACCAAGCTGGTAAAGGCTAATTCATATTTTGTTTTTTAATATTCTGCCATGATTTACTGTATTCACTGTTCTCAGAGGATATTTTATGGAAATTTTGTGACTGGAGAAATTCGGATTACCTAAATGTATTGATAGTAAAGACTTATACTTAAAGAAAATTCATTCTCATTGAGGCAGCTATGTTTACTTCTTTCCAGAATATGTTTCCTCCTTTAGTATACTTTTAGGTTCTCTAATCACATAAGAATAAGAGTTTAGATGCTTATCTTCATTTTAGAAGAATTTTCATTTTGGGGCAACTAGGTGGCTCAGTCAAAGTGTCTGCCTTCAGCTCAGGTATGATTCCAGGGTGCCTGCTTCTCCCTCTTCCTTTGCTCCCCCCCCCGCTTGTGCTCTCTCTGTCTGTCTCTCTCAAATAACTAAAATTAAAAAAAAAAAAGAGAGAAGGATCTTCATTTTGTGCCTCTCTTTAAAGAATGTGGTTCACCACCTTAGGAGGTCTTTAATTTCTCTTTTAAAAAATAGGTAAGGGGCGCCTGGGTGGCTCAGTGGGTTAAAGCCGCTGCCTTCGGCTCGGGTCATGATCCCAGGGTCATGGGATCAAGCCTCACATTGGGCTCTCTGCTCTGCAGACAGCCTGCTTCCTCCTCTCTCTCTCTCTGCCTCTCTGCCTACTTGTGATCTCTGTCTATCAAATAAATAAATAAAATCTTAAAAAAAAATAAGTAAAAATAAAAAAATAGGTAAAGTTGGTTTAAGCTTGTTTGGAAGTCAACGTATGGCTTCTTGTTTCTCTTTGCCTTCTTTATATTTATCTTCTACTTTCTACTATCTGATTAATGGTTTCTTAATTCTTTATTTTCACCTCTGATAAAAAATGGTCTAACAAAAAGTATATTATAAAGTTTGTCAGTAGTTTTACTCATTAGTACCTTTCTTATAAAAAAGAAAATGGTATTCTGGGGAAATAGAGCCTCTAATAGCCAAAAGTAGGACTGATAAACTTCATTTATTCATGTGGTATGCTTTCTTAATAGAACAAAAAATTTTCTAATTAAACAGATGTCTGTGTATTATGGATTTGTAATTAACTAGTAAGTTGGTATCTTTGCTTTCTTTCCCTTGTCTAATAGGAAACAATAACTCAGGTGGCCCCGTCTCAGCACCAGCTAACTCAGGAATGTTGGGGATTGGTGGAGGTGTTACTTTGCTACCGGCATTTGAATATAGAGGAACTTGGATACCTATTCTGACTATAACAGTACAAGGCAGTGCAAAAGCCACGTAGTAAGTAGTAGTAGCTTTATTTTGTGATGAATGACGCCATTGAGGTTATTTTATCCTAAAATTTTTCTCCATTATACTTTAAATTTTAAACCTAATAATTCTAATGCAATTTAGAACTAATTTTCTCTTGTCTTATGTTGAGAATTTTATGTAGGATTGGATTTTGTTTGTTTTCTTTTTGTGCTATTTATTGGTGTGTTAGTGTTAGCAGTATTGTGAAACAAAGTGTATTTTTTTTACCTGAGGACCTAGTTAGCTTTTCTGCATGGCTTTTTGATTTAAGTATGTGACTTTGGACTTAGATCTTCTAATGCTAACTGAGTCACTAGCAGCAAATTAGTTAACCTTTTTAAAAATCTGTTTCTTCACCTATAAAATGAGAGTAGTGATATATCTACCTTTCAGGATTCTGTAGGTGAGAAAAGTTATTTTAACTGTGGCTAATTAGGTTTTTAGAGTTTAACACACAGTACTTTTAGTTTAACTTAAGGTGTTTAATGGATTCCATATGTGTTATTTTTATTGTCATTAAGCCAGTTCAGTTTAAGAAATACATATTTGGCAGTGTGTTGTTGATTTTTTCTTAAGTTGGAGTGAACTACAGTGCTACAGAGATATAGCAATCAGTCCTACATAGATTTAACACTATTGCGGTTACTGTTAGGCAGTCAAGTAATACATTTTGAATGCTTGGCATGTATAATTAAAACACTATTCTGATGACAGTAAATCAGAACCTAAAGTGTGAAGCAGAGTCTCTGACTAGTTTGCTTGTTTAAATTTGAGTATAGTTTACACACATTATATAAGTATCAGGTGTACAGTACAACATAGTGATTTGACAAGTTTATATATTATGTTGTGTTCAGCACAAGTGTAGCTGCCATCTGTCCTCTTACATCACTGTTACAATATCATTGACTATATTCCTTATGCTGTGCCTTTTATTTCCATCACTTACTCATTCCATAACTGGAGGCCTATGTCTCCCTCTCCTCTTCACCCATGTGCCCAACTCCCACTCTCTGACCTGTTTAAATGATAAATTTATATGGTATGTCAATCTGCATAGTATAATCATGGTATGTGCAGCTTTATTTTGCACCAAATTATGAAAGTATAGAATCATAGAGGACTGAAATACTTAACTAAAATTCGTTGTTATTCTTAGTCATTTAAAAGAAATTAAAGTTACCTAGTCTCATAAAAGCTTTTGCTTGCTATAAAGTCTAGTGACTCAAGTATACTAGATGATCACATTTAAAAGAAATCAGATTTCTAGCACTGAAGAAACAGTAATCTCATTTATTTCCCTACCTCATTTTATAAATTGAAAAAACCCCAACATTAAAAGTAGTTACCCTTGGGACACCTGGGTGGCTCAGTTGGTTAAGCAGCTGCCTTCGGCTCAGGTCATGATCCCAGCGTCCTGGGATCGAGTCCCACATCGAGCTCCTTGCTCGGCAGGGAGCCTGCTTCTCCCTCTGCCTCTGCCTGCCTCTCTGTCTGCCTGTGCTCTCTCTCTCTCTCTCTAACAAATAAATAAATAAAATCTTTAAAAAAAAAAAAAGTTATCCTCATTAAGCTTACACTTTAGTGAGTAAGATAGTCAATAAAGCTTCAAATAAACATATAATACCACCTTGGGTAGTGGTTAATTCTTTGAAGAAAAAAAAATTAAGGGAATAGAGAGTGACCAAGGTAGAGATAGGGACAAAAATGATCTCCAAGAAAAGAAGATTGAGCAAATATATAATAAAGGGAGAGAGTGAAGATGGATGCTTGAGGAAGAAAAATTAAAACAAATGATTGGGAGTAAAAATACTTGGCAAAGTTGTACGAATTACTTTTTTATTGGTGGAAGTTTGAAACCAATTGTTTATTGATAATTTAATCCTTATCAATTAAGAGAGTTGGATTTTAACTAGTTCAGCTACTAAATACTATGATTTTGAGTACAGCATATTATTTCACTTGAAGACAAAGTTAGGACTAAATCTTTAAAGGAACATATAAATAATGGTTTTTAGGGTTTTTTAGTGCTATAAACACTGAGATTCTTCACCTCTGGAATCAAAAATAGCCGGGAAATACTGGGTTTTCTTTTACACATGGATTAGTATGTTTGAACCCTCCTTGTTGGATTGGTATCTTTTATTCATTCATTTGTTTTGAGATTTAGTATAAAGTTATTTTCACTATTTTTTTGAAAGCATACATGTAAATCTTTAGCGTGTATTCTGTTCTTTTATTGACTTTTTACGTATATAATCATTTGAAAATTTAAGTCATATATAGACAAAAGTAGTTTTGACCTAAGTATTGCTGACATATTCTTTCTGATTAATTACACTATGGCTCCTTTCAGAGTTGGGCTGGTGACAGTTTTGCAACTTTACCTTAAATTTAAAAATATTTAAATAAATGAGTTACATTTTATCTAAAACTGGAATTTATATACTAGTTCTAATAAAATAGCACTGAAATACTGAGATAAGAAAGCATGAGCTTTGTTTTAGGTTGTGGTATATGTAAAAATAAGCATAAATCACCTTTTTTTCTTTTTTTTTTTAAGATTTTATTTATTTATTTGACAGAAATCACAAGTAGGCAGAGAGGCAGGCAGAGAGAGAGAGGAGGAAGCAGGCTCCCCGCTGAGCAGAGAGCCCGACACGGGACTCGATCTCAGGACCCTGAGATCATGACCTGAGCCGAAGGCAGAGGCTTTACCCTGAGATCATGACCTGAGCCGAAGGCAGAGGCTTTAACCCACTGAGCCACCCAGGCGCCCCCACCTTTTTTTCTTAACTATACTAGCATTTAAGGTCTTTACCATAGGATGGGGATTAGAGTGTGGGATATTTAGGATTATTTTCTTTGTTTTAGATGCATTTTCTCAATAGATCATTTCTTCATTGAGAATAGAGATTTGTCTGAAAAAATGCTTAGCACTCAAAGGCTTAAGGTGTGGCTCTAAAAGGCTCATTGGCTTGGCAGTGATTAAACCCATAAACTTTACCTCTTTGTTTGAACTTAGATCTCTTGATCAGTAATATAAATATATCTTTATTGATTATCTAAATTTTAAAATCCTCGGAGCTCACATTCTAGGGGTTAAATTGATAGGCTTCAGAGTGAGACTTGGGTTAAGAACTG
Organism: Taxidea taxus jeffersonii; assembly: GCA_003697995.1. Classification (NCBI taxonomy): domain Eukaryota; kingdom Metazoa; phylum Chordata; class Mammalia; order Carnivora; family Mustelidae; genus Taxidea; species Taxidea taxus. Next base: position 88,760 of record ML102933.1, read on the forward strand.
TTGATGGATGACTGTGTCACCTTAGTCCTTAGATGCATCATCTGTATCTTTTAGGGGTTTGTGAGGAGTTAAACAAGACAGTATACATCAAAAAGCCCCTAGAGTCCCAGGCCAAGAGTTATTGTGCAACAAATGGTAGCTGTTTGTAGGTGTTGTTATTGTTTATTCTGAGTTTTGCATTTCTTTACAAATTACTTAACCTCCAGTCTTGATTATGATTCAGCAACTTTTAGAATTTGAGGCTGGAAATCTCTTTTATTAACTTATTGTAATCTTTAGTGATTTAAATTTTGTTTTTGAGATGTAATCCACATACCATAAAATTCAGCCCTTTACATTATACATTTTATGTTTTTACTGTATTCAAAAGCTATGTAACAGTAACCACCTTGAATTCCAGGACTTTTTTTTTTTTTTTTTTTTTTAAAAATTTTTTTTTTTTTTTTTTCAGACAGAGATCATAAGTAGGCAGAGAGGCAGGCAGAGAGAGGAGGAAGCAGGCTCCCTGCTGAGCAGAGAGCCCGATGCGGGGCCCGATTCCAGGACCAATGTGGGGCTTGGTCCCAGGACCGATGTGGGGCTTGACCCAGGACCCTGGGATCATGATCCGAACCGAAGGCAGAGGCTTTAACTCAATGAGCCACCCAGGTGTCCCAAATTCCAGGACTTTTTCATCATCCCAGAAAGAAAGCCATACTCATTCCCTAGTCTCTCTTTTCCATTTCCCTAGCAACCACTAATCTGTTTTGCATTTCTACTGATTTGCCTATTCTGGATATTTCATATAAATGTAATCACACAATAAATATTCTTTCATTCAGTCTTCTTTCAGCATGTGTTGAAGGTTTACCTGTGTTGTAGGATGTATCAGTACCTCATTTTTTTTATGGCTAAATAATATTCAGATTTATGGATGTACTGTATTTTGTTTATCCATCAACTGATGGGTATATTTGGATTGCCTCCACTTTTTGGTTTTTAGAGATAATGCTGCTATGAACATTTGTGTACAAATTTTTGCTTAGACATATGTTTTCATTTCTCATAGATGTATGTACTTAGGAGTAGAATTACTGAGTCATATATTACTCTGTTTAACTTTTTGAATAACTGCCAAACTATTTTCCCAACTGACTGTACCATTTTATATCCCCACCAACAGTATATGGGGGTTCAGGTTTCTCCACATCCTCAGTAGTACTTGTTATTTTCTTTGGATTATTGTTACTTCTGATTTTAGCCATCCTAGTGGACATGAAATGTTACCTTACCATATTTTCAGTTTGCATTTCTCTAAATACCGATGGCATTGAATATCTCATTCACATACTTTTTGGCCATTTATATATCATCTTGGGAGAAATGTCATTTCAGATCCTTTGCTCCTTTTTAATTGGGTTGTCTTTTTATTATTTAGTTGTATTATTTATAATTTGGTATATATTCTGGATCTTTAGCCCCTTATCAGATATATGATTTACAAAATTTTCTATTCTGTGGATTGTCTTTCATTTTCTTAATAGTGGCCTTTAAAGCACAATAGTTTTTAATATTGATGAATTCAGTTTATCTGTTTTTTCCTTTGTTGCTTGTGCTTTTGGTATCCTGTCTAACAAATCATTACCTAATGTGAGGTCATGAAGATTTTTTTTAAAGATTTTATTTATTTATTTGACAGAGATCACAAGTAGGCAGAGAGGCAGGCAGAGAAAGAGGAGGAAGCAGGCTCCCTCCTGAGCAGAGAGCCCGATGCGGGGCTCGATCCCAGGACCCTGGGATCATGACCTGAGCCGAAGGCAGAGGCCCAACCCACTGAGCCACCCAGGCGCCCCTATGAGGATTTTTGACTGTGTTTTCTTCTAAGAATTTTAGTTTTAGCTCGTTTATTTAGGTCATTGATTAATTTTGAGTTAATTTTTGTATATGGTACCAGATAAAGATTACCATCATTCATTTACATGTGAATATTCAGTTGTTCCAGTACCACCAGTTCTTTTTCCATTGAATTATTGTGACAGATTTCAATTTTAAGGAATTTAAAACCGTAATTCCTTATTTGTTGTGATTTAAGACAAAAGATTTGTTATCTTTCTTTTTGAAAGCTTGTTCTAACTATGGAGTAGAAACTGCTCTAAAATTTGACTTTGGGGGCACCTGGGTGGCTCATTCGTTAAGTGTCTGCCTTTGGCTTAGGTCATGATCCTGGGGTCCTGGGATCAAGCCCCGCATCGGGCTCCCTGCTCTACGGGAAGCCTGCTTCTCCTTCTCCAACTCCCCCTGCTTGTGTTCCCTCTCTTGCTGTGTCTTTCTCTGTCAAATAAAAAAAATTAAAAATCATTAAAAATATTTTGACTTTGATATATTGATGCTCTGAGTATTATTCTTACCCTGTTGGCAGATTGTGTCTGAGATGATAGCTAAGCTGGATATCTCACAGTAATACTTTCTCAGTGTGAAAATATCTTCCTGTTTATAGGATTGATTTGATTTTGTAGTACCTTATTTTGAAAGCACCTGAGTTAGAGTTTGAGAAGTTTTATAAACCACTTAGTCTTACTTTATTTTATATGTAAGACTTAATTTCTCTAATACCAACAATGAAAATACTGGCACATTTAGGGGGAGGGGCAAAAAGTAACTTGATAAAATAATTAGTTATGGCAGTGGTCAGGCCTTACTTATTCTAATCACTTTCTTAGAATACCGAGAAAGGGGGTGCCTGGGTGGCTCAGTGAGTTAAAGCCTCTGCCTTCGACTCAGGTCATGGTCCCAGGGTCCTGGGATCAAGCCCCGCTTGGGGCTCTCTGCTCAGCAGAGAGCCTGCTTCCCCCTCTCTCTGCCTGCCTCTCAGCCTACTTGTGATCTCTCTCTGTCAAATAAATAACTAAAATCTTAAAAAAAGAAAAAAGAATACTGAGAAAGGATCCCTCCAAATGAAATACTCATTAATTCCATTCATGTTTTCTATTCTGTTGCTCTTACTTTCTATGAACTACAAATATTTGTATATATTTTCATCATCATGGCTTTTAATTAGTGTTCTGATTTTTTCTTAATTTCAGCCTGGAGATGTTGGACAAAGTTGAGCCCCCAACTATACCAGAAGGTTATGCTATGTCTGTGGCATTCCATTGTTTGCTTGACCTTGTACGCGGAATTACTAGTATGATTGAAGGAGAGTTAGGAGATGTTGAAACAGAATGTCAGACTACTGCTGAAGCAGCTTCTTCACCAACACAGTCATCAGAACAGCAAGAATTACAGTCAACTTCAGACCAGATGGATAAAGAAATAGGTATATTGATATCTGTATTTTTAATTTTTATTTTGAAATAAATTGAATTTACAGAAAAGTTGTGGAAATACTCAAGTTCCCGTATATCCCTTCACCCTGATTTCCCAGTTGTTAACCCTATCCTATTTGTGTTATCATTCTGTTTATGTACATCACTATATTTTCTCCTGAACTATTTGAGAATAAGTTGCAGACATGATGCCCCACTACTCCTTAATATTTTAGTGTTTTCTTAAAAATAAGGACAGTTTCCTAATATAACTACAGTATAGTCCCATCATAAATTTAGCATCAACTCAGTATTATCTTATCCCAGACCTCATTCAAATTTTACCAGTTGCCCCAGTGATGTCTTTGGTGTTCTGGGATCACATGTTGAATTTAGTTCCATGTTGCTGTACTACCCTTTAATCTAGAAACTTCGTTAGATTTTTCTTGTCTTACATGATCTTGACATTTTTGAAGAGTACAGGCTAGTCAGTTTAGGTTTGTCTTTTTTTCCCCTTATAATTAGATTCAATTTACTCATTTTTGCTAGGGCTACCACAGAAATACTGCTATATTAAACCTAGTCTATAAACACAGTTATAGTTTATCAGTATGTCTCATTATTGGTAATGTTAACTTTTATCATTTGGTTAACATAATGTCTGGCTGGTTTCTTTAGTGTAAGATTAACTATGAACTTTTTGTGGAGAAATATTTTGAGACTTCTATAAAAGAGAGCTTTCCCTTCTTACTGTTAATTTAGTTTTTTAAATTTACTCATTTATATTAGTATGGGTTCTTAGATTTCTATTTTATTTGAAAGGTTACAATGTGATGTGATTATCGTTATTTGGTTTAACACTCAGATTGTTCCTGATAACGGCCAGTGGGATCCCTTTCAAACTGGCCACTGTGTCCTTTTATCATTTTCTTAGCACTATCTCACTATCTGACACAATACAATGTTCTAAGCTCATCTTGGATCTTTTTGCCAAGCCAGGAATCAGTTATTTTTCTAAGAAGCCCTTGCTCTTTTTAGTTTAGTATTTAGAAATGAACACATGGGCACTAGTGTGCTTCTTACTACTTGAAAAGGAAATACACACACACACCTCTCTTTATATTTTTCAAAAATGTTTGTCTAAAAATGTCTAAATGAGGCTTCTTCCAGTTCTGGTTTAATACCATAAGGCTTATTTTTTTTTTGCCTTTCCATGTTTTCAGTTACCTTTTCCAGAAGTGAGACACTTGGTCCCAGTTTATTCAGTGGATTTACTCATTTGCTTGATGCCCAGTGTATAGAAATCAGTCTCCTGGCTGAATAGCTTGTTAACACTACCTTTCTTCAAGCTGGTCACAGAGGCTGGAAGTTTGGCCCAATGAAGGGGAAGGGAATAGGAATTGGTATTACACACACACATACACAGAGATAACCAGTTAACTTGTGTACTGAAAGATCCTACCATTGATATTTTAAAACGACTTAGTTTAAAGACTTCTTGAATTCTGAAATTGGTGTGGTTTTTAAGTTTTCATTTTTTTTAATGTATTTTAACTATTAGAGCTTTAGTATTTAATAATCGAGTTGATAGAATATATAATGTATTGTCAAATGACTAGGATGGTTTTAGAATGATACATTGTCAAATACTCTTGCTATCTATAATGATCATAAAGTGTTGTATGTTTTTGTCCTTTAAGTTAGTAGAGCTGTTTGGGAAGAAATGGTGAATGCCTGCTGGTGTGGTTTACTTGCTGCTCTCTCACTCCTCCTTGATGCCAGGTATTAAGTCTTTATAATTTTTTTTATTGCATGTGGCAGTTAATAAGAAATAAACATTAAAATAGATATTAAGGGACGCCTGGGTGGCTCAGTGGGTTAAGCTGCTGCCTTCGGCTCGGGTCATGATCCCAGGGTCCTGGGATCGAGTCCCACATCGGGCTCTCTGCTCGGCAGGGAGCCTGCTTCTCCCCTCCCCTCTCTGCCTGCCTCTCTGCCTACTTGTGTGATCTCTGTCTGTCAAATAAATAAATAAAATCTTAAAAAAATAAAATAAAATAAAATAGATGTTAAATTGGTCCTAAAATTATTTCTTAATATTAGTTTTTTAATATTAATTTTTCTTAATATTTTTTATAGTTTTATATATATTGAACATTATTCTTTTTTTTAAATCAACATATAATGTATTATTTGCTTCAGGGGTACAGGTCTGTGAATCACCAGTCTTACACAATTCCCAGCACTCACCATGACACATACCCTCCCCAATATGCATAACCCAGCCACCCTATTGCTTCCCCCCATCCCGCCTCAGCAACCCTCAGTTTGTTTCCTGAGAGTAAGAGTCTCTTACGGTTTTTCTCCCTCCCTGGTCCCATCTTGTTTCATTTTTTCCCTCCCTCCCCTCCATGGCCCCCCGCCCTGCCTCTCAAATTCCTTATATCAGAGAGATCAAACATTATTCTTTTTTGGCCACCTCCCTCTCCTTCATCCTATTCTTGCCCTGTTCCCCACCAGAATAGTTGTCATGATGTTTTAATGAAAATACAGTCCTAAAATTATAGAGAACCTTTGTCACTTTAAGCCTTTCTACTACTTTTACAGTAATGATAATTATCACTTTGATTTTTTTTTCCCATAATGACAGGATTTGCTGATTTTAAAATGCTTGATATTTTGGGGAACCTGGGTGGCTCAGTTAGTTAAACATCTGCCCTTGGCTCAGGTCATGATCTCCAGATCTTGGATTGAGCCCTGCATTAGGCTTCCTGCTCAGCAGGGTGTCTGCTTCTCCCTCTGCCCCTCCCCACTACTCATTCTTTCTCTCTCTCAAATACATAAGTAAATAAAAATCTTTTAAAAAATGCTTGATATAAAAAAAATTTAAAAATGCTTGATATTTTAGGTTAAATCTTCTGAGTGTGTAACTGTTTTCTTCAATAATGATATATGTATTATATACTGCTTTACCCAGTTCAGATTTTCAGGTATTATGTTGATTAGTTAAAATTCCTTCTTAAGTAAATTGATTTTTATAATACTTTTGTATAGATTTTCTTACAATATCACTGAATACCTAATTCCATGTCATGTTTGCAGTATAATTAAACATAAATTAATCATATTAAATAAAATACTTTATCTTTTCAGCACAGATGAAGCTGCCACTGAGAATATTTTAAAAGCTGAATTGACTATGGCTGCTCTTTGTGGAAGATTGGGCCTTGTAACTTCAAGAGATGCCTTTATAACTGCAATATGCAAAGGTTCCCTCCCTCCCCATTATGCTCTTACTGTACTGAATACCACCACTGCAGCCACACTTTCCAACAAATGTAAGACTTTAGCTTATTCACAGTTTTTTCCATCTAGTGGAGTGACATGGTATAGAGAAAATATTATAGAAATTCTGAGTTCCAGCCTCTGCTGTTTCATTCACTGACTCTGTTGACCTTGGCGAGAAGTTAATGATGTGGAGCTTCAGTTATTTCCATCTCTTCAAAACAGTGGGGGTGCAGGGAGAATAATACCAATTTTAAACAATAATTGTGAAGTTAGAAGACAATAAATCTGGAAGTCTTTTGTAAACTATATCGTACTGTTGAAATGGTGGTTTTATTTTTATTTTTTTAGCAAAACTGGTAGAACAGAAATGCTTATAACCACTTGGATTAACATTCGGTTTTTTTCTTGTTGAATACTTTGAAAACACAAGTTTGTTACATGTAATGTAAATATGTTTCAATATGATATTTAGTTTTCAGTCTGAAAACTTGAAAATTGGCCTATAACTTTAATTAGAAAAGTTACTGGGAATGCATATTAAAATACTTAATGTGTCCTAATTCTGTTTTGCTTGTGAAGAAGTCTGCCAAAGTTTTAAAATTTTAAAGAGTTATATAGAAAATTACTTAAAATTTGTTTGACTTATCTTGGTTTTTTTAACACCTGAGTTTTAAAAATGTTTGCATATAGATAATAGGTAACTACATAAATGTCATAGTTGCACTTAGTTTAATCAAATTAATGTTTTAAAGTATATCATTACTGGGGCGCCTGGGTGGCTGAGATGGTTAATGTCTGCCTTTGACTCAGGTTGTGATCTCGGTGTCCTGGGATTGAGCCTACCTGCCTCCCTCTCCCCGCAACTGTTGTGTACTCTCTCTCTCTCAAATGAACAGTGAAACGGGGTGCCTGGGTGGCTCAGTTGTTAAGCATCTGCCTTCAGCTCGGGTCATGATCCCAGGGTCCTGGGATTGAGTCCCACATCAGGCTCCCTGCTCAGCAGGAAGCCTCCTTTTCCCTCTCCCATTCCCCTTTTTTGTGTTACCTCTCTTGCTGTCTCTCTCTCTCTCTCTCTCTGTCAAATAAATTAAAAAAAAAATCTATAAGACAAAACAAAATAAAATAGAACATTACCTTGAATGTCATGTGAGAAGTTTATCTTAATTATTTAAGCTTTCCTTTGTGTTCTAGCATATTCCATTCAGGGTCAAAGTGTTATGATGATAAGTCCATCAAGTGAATCTCACCAACAAGTTGTGGCAGTGGGTCAACCTCTGGCCGTCCAGCCTCAAGGAACAGTAATGGTAAAGTATTTTTCTTATCTTGGTTACCAACTAACTATCCAGCACACCTTTTGTACCTTTCTTTTTGTGTTTGCCAAATTTTATCATTATAGTTATTTACTTTTATTTACCTGGATGATTGATACCTTCAGAAGACATTAGCAATTGACATTATCATAAGCAATTGTGATAACACAACTTTTTTTTCCTGAAAAAGTAATTTATTTCAATCATCTTTTTTTTTTTTTTTTCAATCATCTTTTTAATAGTAACTATCACAGAAAATTAGCTCCAGCCAAGGATCATGGCTATAATATATATCTTACAGGTATATTCTGAAATCATGTAATTAGGATAAAAGTAGTTTACATGGTTTCCTTCTAATATAGAACAACTCTGGGGCATTTGAGTTCTACTAAATGTTAATTCAAAGGAATCAGAAAAAAAGGAAAGTGTAAACCATGATCTGCCATTTCTTCTTGAGGTACTCTTAAGAGTACCTTAAAACATAATATTTTCCAGTGAATGACCAGTAGTAAGGACCAAATTAAAAGAAATACATTCTCCATGATGATGATAATGATGATAATGGCAGCTGATACTTATTGAATTTTGTTTTATCTGATTTAATACCCTCAGCTCTTTTCTTTCTAAAGAAATGAAATGATGGGTAGAGAGGTTAATTTGACTAAGGTTATAGTAGTCCCATGACATAAACTCAGCCAATGTTAATCCAGGCCAATGTCAAACTTGTCCTTTATGCAATCTTTCTTATATTTGTTTACAGGTTGATTTTCAAATTAATAGTGTAGACCAATATGACAAGATTCCTGTTTATCTATACCTCTTTAAACACTTTTGTTTTAAAGTAAAATCTGTAAGCTTTTATATTATTTGCTAAAACTCCTTACTTGACCTTCCCCATCTGGAATCTCTTATGAGACATTCTAATACATACATATATTTATATGATAACACAACTTTTAAGCAAATTAATTTGTTCTATACAAGACCATCCAAACCTATTTTCTTAATAATTTTGTTTTTTTATTTCAAAAAATATTTGAATATGATAATGCTGCTTTATAAGAATGTACAACAGTATTTACAAATATATCTTTTAAAAAATATATATAGCTCACTTCCAAAAATATCCAGTGTATGAGGACTTTACTTAACTTGGCACACTGCCATGGAGCTGTTCTTGGAACATCATGGCAACTTGTCTTGGCAACTCTACAGGTATGTTGTAGGCTCTGGGTCAGAGGTCAGTGTTGTTTTTATAGCTGAGTGCTAACAAATTAAGCAATGCCTACTGGTGCTTTGGGCAAGCCTAAAAACTAGGCAGTAAGTTTGAAGAAGGAAGAGTTAGAAAGGATTGAAGATGTGGCTTCTATTGTACAAAGTGATGGAATTCTTCTCTCAGTGGCCTAAGTTCTATATCATATGCTTGGTATCGGAAGTATTTTACATGAATAGTAATTACTAACTTAAATTTAGTTATTGGGGGTGCCTGGGTGGCTCAGTCAGTTAAGTGGCTGCCTTCAGTTCAGGTCATGATCTCAGAGTCCTGGGATTGAGTCCTGAATTGGGCTCCCTGCTCAGTGGGGAGTCTGCTTCTCCCCCCACCCCCCCCACCACTCCCCTTGCTTGTGCTCTCTCTCTGTCTGTCTTTGTCAAATAAGTACATAAAATCTTTAAAAACAAATTTAGTTATTGGAAACTTATTAATTTTAGTTATTTGAAGTTACTACTGATTTTTCATTTTAGTTATTAGAATTTTTATAATTTTATAAATTTCTTAATTTTTTTCCCTTTAATTTTACAGCATCTTGTGTGGATTCTGGGATTAAAGCCTAGTAGTGGTGGTGCCTTGAAACCTGGGAGAGCTGTAGAAGGACCGAGTACAGTAAGCTCTAGTTAGTTTTACTCAATTTGTGCTTCCTGAAATGTTCGTATGTTACATTTAACTGTATTCTTCTCTTAGGTTCTAACAACAGCAGTGATGACAGATTTACCCGTGATTTCCAATATACTTTCAAGATTGTTTGAAAGCTCACAGTAAGAATCAGATTTTAAAATTGATAGAAATATTATTAGTGTATATTTTAGATCAGAATGTTTTATTTCTTCATTTTCATTATAGGTATCTTGATGACGTATCATTGCATCATTTAATAAATGCACTTTGCTCCTTATCCCTAGAAGCAATGGATATGGCCTATGGAAATAATAAGGTGTGATATTCTATCTTTCTGTTTTAAATATGGTACATTGTTGAGTTAAATAAGGAGTACACTCATTATGATCTTAGTATTTTAGTAGTGGGACTAATGCTTACCTTGCAGGCTCTCTCAATTCTCTTGAGCTTTTACCATTTAATGGTGGTTATTTGTTGAAGGGGGAGTAAAGAGAACTATCTGGTTTGTGATATGTCTAGTATGTATTAATAATTTTAAACTCTGTTTCTCTTGGATACTGAGTATTTTAAGAAACATTTTGATAAATAATAAAGGCAATACCACATTTATAAATGAGTTCCATAAATTGTCATAATAATATTTGTAATTATAATTTATGATGGGGCAATACAAGATTTAAATCAAGCAATATATATATGTCTCAGTTTCTCTTGCCTTCGTTGGGATGGAAAATAAGGAGCTAATCATTTCTTTCTAAAGGTAATGATTCTCCCTACCTTGAAAATTAAATTTTTGCTTTGCTCATTAACTGAATGAATAGAATAGTACTTTTGAATATTGACATTCAAGAACATTTCATTCTGTACTCAAAATATCATTTTCTATTATACTTAGAAAGCACAGGAATATATGGATTTATTTATATTTTAGAAATTATTTAAAATAAAATGCTTTCTGTGTTTTAAAATAAGTATAGTGTGACAATTTACAAATAAATGAAGATACCCAGAACATGATTAAAAAGCAAAGAATGCGGCTTTATAACTTGTTTAGCATATACCTGTAAGATCCAAAATTATATTGTCTGCCTAGACCTAAATTATAATTCTTTATACTGTGGCTTTTCATCTGTAAGACTGATTTAAAGATTAACCAATCAGGCTTCATTAGGGAGAAGTTTTGTATACTATAGCACATAGCTAGAGAATTACATGAGCATGTAGGTGTTTGAAAATATGTATTATAGTTGACTCCAGATTAAGGCAAGAGCAATACAAAATACAGTGAAGTAATCAATTTCTTGCTACCTTTAATAATCCTACATCTTTAACTCTTAACACACAAATATATTTTTAATAGAGTACCTTAAGGAAATATGAGCAAGTTTCTCTGGTAATGTCTTGAGAATTTACATATTCACTCAGTAACCACAGTATGTTTATTCTATGTACATGATACTCTGCTAGGAAATACAAAGGAAATACAAGATTTTTACTTTCAAATAGCATGTAAACTACTTGGCTAATCGTTAAGTGGTAGTTGAAGTGGTGTAAGAGTTAAAGTTAAAGATCTTATGTGGTGTGGACTTGTTTTCTGAATCCTTAGTGTCCTATTATGGAAGATGTTTTTACTGCATATTTTGACTAAAAGAACTAAGATTAATCAAGATGAATGAATTTGTGATTGGAGTTGGATATTGAAGGAATGGCAAAAGTTAGAAAAGGGCAATTTTGTGGAAATCAAAAGAGAAAAATGTTACAAGAAGTCAAGAAGGGTGAGAATTGAGAAGAAATAGGAAATTTGATTATTATTAGTTTATAGTTAACCTGGAAAAATATAATTTCAAGAGAGTGGTAGGAGCAGATGTGATATTTCAGGGAGGCTTAGAGGGAACAGTTGTTGAAAACATGGATGCACTGGAATGGATATTATATTCCTGAGAAGGTGTTCTTATTTCCCTATTATATGATTTAATTTTGTAAAGTGAAGTGGTACATGAGGAACAGAAATAAAAGTTTATAAAAATAATTCAAGTATAAAATATTTTTAAATGGAAGCATGAGCAGTATATTATTCACTTGTGCTTTCTTTAAAAGTTATTAGAAAATATGTAGATGTTGAAATAAGTAGAAACTTGCATAATTTTTTTCATTGTTAAAAAATACTTTATCAATGTCAGCTCTTCTGAGTGAGTTAAATATTCTAGGGATTAAAGATTTATATATCAATGTCCTTTATCATGGCTTTAAAGTGACCAGCCATTTCATTTTTGGTCCTCATTTCAGGAATTTGTGCTAGTGTCTTGAGAAGTAGCTTATGATAAAGTTTTCAAATAGGTTGACGATACTTGGGCAGACATATTACCAAACTCAGTATAACAATGACAAAAATAAAAAAGCAGCTGTTGTTCATAGTTTACTGTATGTCAGGCACTTACTTATTTAATCATTTAAAACAACTTGGTGAGGTTTGGTGGTAGTATCCTCTTTTTCACAGATGAAATATGAAAATAGAGAGCTTAACTAATTTATCTGGGATCACTTATTTGGTAAATGTTAGAGCTTGGATTTGAACCCACATCTGTATCATTCTAGAGCTTTATTCTTAACCACTAGTGGCTTTAATTTTTTTGTGCCGTAGAGTTTTTTTGATTACGCATCTGCCTTTGGCTCAGGTCATGATCCTGGGATCCTGGGATTGAGCTCTGCATTAGGCTCCCTGCTCAGCAGGAGAGCCTGCTTCTCCCTCTCCCTCTGGTCGTGTGCTTTCTTTCTCTCTCTCAAATAGATAAATAAAATCTTTAAAAAAAAAAAAAAAGTCTGCTGTTGAGTTTTTAAAAAATACAAATACCAGGACTACATCCTAGGCTTGTTGAATAAGAATCTTTGTTATGAGTTGTGGATGTCTGTACATTCTTTTAAATGACACACTATTCTTGTATATATCCTGGTCAGAATGAGCAGAAGGAGAAGGAGAAGGAGGAAGTAATACTAGGCAACATTTATGGGGACTTACTATGTGCCAGATATTTTCTAACATGTGGTTGTTTCTGTATATTATTATCTCCATTTCATACATTAAAAAAAATTTAGTGGAAGTAGTAACTTACTGTTAACACAGCTGTTAAGTGGTACAGTTGAAATGAAATGCTAGGCATTTATAGGCAGTTCACAATTATCATGCTGTTTCTACAATGATACATTTTTCTACCACACAAATTTTTAAGGTGTGTACAACATTAGCACATGCAGGAAGGATCAGCCTGACCATATTTGTCTTTCTGGTTGGTGAAATGCTAGCAACTGAGGCGAGGGATTTGTCTTCTATTTCTGCTACTTTTCTGTTAGTGTCTAAACTGATATCAGCCATATTCTTGACATCATACTTTTTCCCCTGCTCTTCTGTTGTCTTCTTTCTGCTTTTTTTTTTTTTAAGATATTATTTATTTATTTGTCAGAGAGAGAGAGAGAGAGCGAGCGCAAGCACAGGCAGACAGAGAGGCAGGCGGAGGCAGAGGGAGAAGCAGGCTCCCCGCCGAGCAAGGAGCCCGATGTGGGACTCGATCCCAGGATGCTGGGATCATGACCCGAGCCAAAGGCAGCCACTTAACCAACTGAGCCACCCAGGCGTCCCTTCTTTCTGCTTTTTTTATACTTCCTGACATTCACACATAAAACCTGGACATTTGAACACTACACTAATAAGAATATATATTAGTCAGCCTGGGCTGCCATAACAAATTATCACAGACTGGGTGGTTTAAACTACAGAATTGTGTTTTCTTATAGTTCTGGAGGCTGCAAGTTTGAGATCTAGATGCCAGTATGGTGGTTCTAGTGAGGGCTCTCTTCCTAGCTTGAAAGATAGCTGCCTTCTCACTGTGTCCTCTTGTGGTGGGGTGGGGGAGAGTGCTTAAGAGCACACTAACAAGTTCTCTGGTGTCTCTTTTAAGATACTACTAATCTTGGCTTACCAGAGTTTCACCCTATGACCTCACTTAACTTCAATTACCCCCTATTGGCCTTATCTCCAGATACCATCAACTTGGGGGTTAGGGTTTCAACAAAATAATTTTAGGGGGACAAAGCTTAGTCTGTGGCAGAATTTATCTTTCCTTCTGGTCAGAAGACTAACCATTCTATATGTCTAGATTAAGTTTTGAATTCTTCAATTTTTCCTCATGAACGCATTCTCTTCCTAACCAAATTTTCCAACTAGAAGCTATTCTGGATACTTGAAGGTGGGCAGAAAGGCTTGTCTTATGATAACTGAGATTCTGTTATGATTATTACTAACTTTATACTAAGTAGATATTAATTATAGTCATGCTTTTCAGAATATTGTGTTTTATTTACATTTGAGTTACTAAAAATTCTTATAATAGCAAAATGCAATATGTTTTTTCTCTAGGAACCATCTCTTTTTGCTGTTGCCAAATTGTTAGAAACGGGTCTAGTTAACATGCACCGAATAGAAATTCTTTGGAGACCTCTAACTGGGCATCTGCTTGAGGTAAATTCTTTTTCTTAAATACTGTTTACTTCTTGTTAAGAATAAAGACCTACACATTGAACTAATGATTCTGGATAACCATATGAAAGATCAGCATTACCATTTTTTTCCTTGTACTTACACTTGTATAATTTATCAAGGACTGAAGTTTTAGAATAATTGCTTTGGTGGAAGAATTGCTTTTGGCTGAAAAATGGGTGATACACAATGCAGTCTCTGAAGTCTCCTTCAGCTGTTAGCTTGGGACCTCTTTCTTTTGTTATATAGTCTCATGATCTACCTCAGTTTCAGCTAGTTCTGAAACTTCAAGGCAATTGGGCTGAGAGTTAGTAGTAAACATTGTGTCTTTATAGCCTTTTCTGTGATCCTGAGATAGCTCTTCTGCAAAGGGAAAAACCTGTTTGGTATCACTAATTATAGATAGTACCAGGGAATTTTCATGTGAATTTGTATCTTGTGTCCAAGTTGGAATGATTGGTAATAATTAGCTACTGCTCAGTAACAGCTGCTTCGGTCATTATACCTGTTTATGTGTGGTTTAGGTTTAGGTTACCAGGATTCATTTTGTATTTTTTGAGTAAGCTAGGAAAGGTATCATTCTTAATAAGAAAAACAAATACCCTTGTCCTTTTCTTTATTTTTATTCCATTTTACTGGGATTACTTTTATGAATTATTAAAGGATATATGCCAATTTCTTTATCATGGACCTTCTCATCAAATGGCACAAAAACAAGTTTTTAAGATTTTAGCACAGTGTTTGATTATGAGGGTAGGCCTAATTAGGAACTTTGGTGTCAGCTTGCTTTTTTTTGTTTACTCTAATGACACAGTTTACTTTTATGATATCCTTTTTTCCTGTGACTTATTTAGTTTCATCTTTTATCTTCTCTCTATTGCTTCCTTTGCCCCTTATACAGAAGGTAAGCTAACTTACATTTTAGATATAATTTTTCATTCAGTCCTTACTGGTGAACATTTGATATGATATTTAAAATGTGAAAGAATAGGGGTGTCTGGGTGGCTCCGTTGGTTAAATGTCTGCTTTCCACTCAGGTCATGATCCCAGCGTCCTGGGGTCAATCCCCACTTTGGGTACCCTGCTTAGTAGGGAGCCTGCCTCTCTCTCTCCCTCTGTGCCTCCCACTGCTTGGGCTCTCTCTTTCTCTCTCAAGTAAATAAATAAAATCTTAAGAACAGAAAATGTAATGTTTTAATTTTTCTTTTCTCAAATTGATGTGTGATACACAGCTTAAGTATACAATTAAAATATTTAATTTTTGTTCAATGTTTTGTCCTCAGGTCTGCCAGCATCCAAACTCTCGAATGAGAGAATGGGGAGCAGAAGCTTTAACTTCACTTATTAAAGCAGGATTAACATTTAACCATGATCCTCCACTTTCACAAAACCAGGTAAAAAAAATTGTTTTGTTTTTAAAAATAATTCTTAATATAAAATCATCTCCCATATATAAATTTTTCTTAATATATCAAATGGATGATATTCTGAGAATGGGTTTTGTTGCTTAATATTCTATTTTATAGGTAGGCCGTGGATATCTTACAGAGGTTGATATGTCTGGATTTTTAGGATTACCTTTATTAAAAAATACAGCAGCTTTCTTGCAAATGACAGGGAATTAAAACTACTAAATTACCTAGAACTGGTCTCCTAGAAGTTTCCCTGTTCATGCATTGCTAAAGCTTTATTTTGATACCCTACTTTATTAGCCTCCTTGGTTTGGTCCTTAACTGTCTCTAATTTTTTCTCTGATTATCCTTACATGGGGAGAAAACAAGTGCTGGAAGAGACAAGTACCATAAATAGATTTTTATTTTAAAATACTTTTAAAAGTTATTTTATTCTTCCAGAGTTTATTTTTAAATCCTTTGTCCTGACTTCTGTAATCATTCACCTATAGCTTATGCAGTTTTTTAAAAGTCTACTGAAGTTCTGTTGTTTGAAGAATGAGTAGGAATGAGGCATTTAATAGGCATTTCCACTGCCTTCTTTATCTTACTATATTGTAATTGTATTACTTATTGAGTACGTACGATGTGCCAACTAGTGTATTAGCTCTTGGCATAGAATGATAAATGAAACAGAAAAGATATATGTTATTATAGAGCTTACATTTTAGATTTCATACTTTATCCTATTATACTTTAAGGTTTTTGAAAAGAAAACCCTGATCCATATCCTTAATGTTCAGCTTAATACTTGGCACATGGTGAGAGCTTTAATGTTTTTTTAGTCAGCGAACCAAATAAGTGAGTCCTTGAAGAGAAAAAAGTTAAAAATAAGCAAGTGCTTTCAGATGCTTTTGAAAGGACTGGAACAGAGTACTTTTTTTTTTTAACTCCGATGGGTTCCAATAGTTTTATGCCATCTTTGTTCATGTCTACCATACTTAATTTTTAGGAGTATTAAGAATTTTAAATTTAAATACATGTGATATACATTAACAGAATAAATGAAAGGTGGTTTTAGAAATTGGAGATTATTTTCCTCTCTCCAAATATAGCTAGGTATAAATAGATATATTTCCTTTAGTGAGATTAATTTCATATGGGTCTTTAATTAGTGTCTTTTTTAAAAAAGTTTTTAATTAAGTAATTAATTTTTGTTTGGGGTCTTCAGTTAATGTTTTTTAATGCAGGATCACTCTCCATTTAATCCAGAATCTAACATGTTAAAAATTGGTTTTTATTTTCTCTTATTTCTCTTATTTAAAAAACACAGGACAAAATAAACCTCTGGTGATTATGGTTAGAGACTCACACTCAGTGTTTGTTTTAGTAGAAAAGTTTCTATTTACTATTATAGTCTGACTGGAAGTGAATTTAAATTTAAAAAGCAGCTGTAAAGCCTTTCTGTCTTTTTGAGCCTCTCTTCCTAATTAGTTTCCTGCCCTCCTTTCAGAGGCTGCAATTGCTTTTATTGAACCCATTAAAGGAGATGTCCAGCATTAACCATCCAGATATCCGACTTAAGCAATTAGAATGTGTGTTGCAGATTCTTCAGAGTCAGGGAGACAGTCTTGGGCCTGGATGGCCATTAGTGCTTGGAGTCATGGGAGCAATCAGAAATGATCAAGGGTAAGTTTAAAAGTAATATCCAGAAAGCAATGAAGAGGGACTTTGCCCTAAAATCTTGCAGAAGTGGTAATTTTTTATGTATCCCCTTCCTGGCTAAGATCTAGAATCATTTTTCTTATTTCTACCCCCAGTGACTGTAGTGAATTATCAGGGCTCACCTTTGTTTTGGAAGGATAGAAAAATTGCTGTTTACTTGACATTTGACATTTGTACAGAAATACAAGGTTTATAGGGTAAATGCACCAAGCTAACAAATTTTGTAACACATCGGAAGATTGGGTTTTATATTATTAAAATAAGCACTGGTAAGATGTGAATTAACACTTAGGACTTCTCTGCATATATTGGGAAGTCTAAGAAATTACTTTTAAGGGACTTTTAAAAATTTATTGTTCATCGCTTCTCAGCCTTTTGGCTAAAGATCAAGTGTAAAAATTTATTGTTCATTTATTTTGTGCCAGTGTATTCTAAGTCCTGTGCCCTGCTAGTTACTCTGATTACACAGATAAATAGCTCTTGCTCTAAAAGTAGAATCTTAGGAAAGAGGAACAAGGTCTGGAAGTAGAATCCTAATGAGAATAGTCTGTTATCCTGCAAAAGAATAAGATTCCAGTGGTAGGGGCATGTGTTCCTGGAGGAGGGCAGAGCCAGAATTATGAGGGACCTTATATGCTTTCTATTTGTATTTATCTTCAGTACATTGAGGGGCATTTTAGGAGTTTTAAGCAGTGTGATCTGATATGCACTTGAGATAAAGCACTGTGACAGCACCATGGAGGGGTGGGTGGGACATGAGAGAACCTGCAGTGTTCTCTAGAAACAGAAAGAGTGATGGAGTTAGATACTTAGCAGATTGATTATGGAAGTAAAGGGTGATAATAGGAAATAGAGTAAGGAATGACTCCTAGATTTGTAACTGAGGCAGCTTAATGAATGGTGGTATTATTAGCTAAGTAGTAAATACTGAAGGAAGAACAAGATGGAATTATTTAGCTTAAGGTAGAATGTTGCAGCGGAGAGAGAGGTCTATCAAATGTTTGCATTTATTTGTTTCATTCTGCGGCAGAACTCATGCTATCTGGTATGATGACTAGTTGAGTTTTATATGATTGAGGTGCTTGGGATTATTATGGAAAATTATTTTTTCTTATTTTTAGTAATAAATGTTTTTAAAAGATTTTATTTATTTGAGAGAGAGAGAGAGCATGAGATGGAGGACAATCAGAAAGAGAAGCAGACTCCCTGCTGAGCAGGGAGCCTGATATGGGACTAGACTTGAACCAAAGGCAGTCGTTTAACAAACTGAGTCACCCAGGCACCCTAAATTTTCTTAAATACTACAAAATACTGAGATGATTAAAGTGGAAAGAGATCAGCCATGGCTTAAATCAAGCTTAAGTTTTTTTCTTCTCCCAGTCTACAGTGCAGTTATAAAATAGGACATCGTTGTAAGATGAAATTAATTAGTACATGTAAAACACTTAGGAAGTGCATGATATACTTAAAAGTCAATAATAAGTTTTAGCTATTGGGGTGCCTGGGGTGACTTGGTTCATTGGGCATCTGACTGATTTCCACTTCGGTTATGGTCTCAGGGCTGTGAGATTAAGCCCTGCATCAGCTTGGAGTCTACTTCTCCTCCTTCCCCTTGCTTGAGTGCTCTCTCTTTCTTTCTCTCTCTCTCTAAAAATAAATAGAATATTTAAGAAAAAATAAGCATTATCTATTATAATTCATTTCATTATTATATTTCAACACTAGAATTTCTCTCTAAAATCAGTTACTGCTTATTTTCTTCATTTGAAATTCAAAATGTATTCTTTTCTTTTACAGACTAGATATAGAATTTTATTTATTTTTTTTAAGATTTTATTTATTTATTTGACAGAGAGAGAGATCACAAGCAGGCAGAGAGGCAGGCAGAGAGAGAAGGAGAGGCAGGCTCCCCTCGGAGCAGAGAGCCTGACTCGGGGCTTGATCCCAGGACCTGGAGATCATGACCTGAGCCGAAAGCAGAGGCCTAATACACTGAGCCACCCAGGCGCCCCTAGATATAGAATTTTAAATAAGATATAGATATAAAATAATGAGGAACTGATTTTCATTCAGTGAGTAAATTGTGTATATTTGCATGTGCTAGGCACCATGCTAGGTATTGGGGATATAGTGGTGAGAGAGGAGCTGTGGCCAGATTCCTTTTCTCATTAAGGTCTAAGTTTTGTTTGGCTAGTTGATACAAAATTCTTTATTTTTATTTGTTAATTTGTTCAAGTGTGTGTTTCTCTTTTACATTTATGTAAATACTGAAATACTATATGACCTATATTAGGGAAGATTTTCTTGTTCAATTTTTAAAATAGAATTTAACTTGGTTAAAATTAGTGTAAGGTGTGTATTTTTACTTACATTTCTTTTAAGTGCACAAATATAGTTTTTTTCCCATTTTTTTCAGAGAATCCTTGATACGAACTGCATTCCAGTGTCTTCAGTTGGTTGTGACAGATTTTCTACCAACAATGCCTTGTACATGCCTGCAGATTGTTGTAGATGTTGCAGGTAGCTTTGGACTTCATAACCAAGAACTTAATATTAGTTTGACTTCAATAGGTTTATTGGTAAGTATTACTGCCTTTTTTGTGATCATATAATTTAGAAATCACTGTTATGCTATTGAGAGGAATACTAAGAGAATTTGCTTTTGGCATTAGAGCGGTTGTTCAAATGACTTTTAAGTAATAAACTTTTATTTTGCATGAAGGATTAAATGACACAACTTAAGAATTACTTCATTAATAGAATATTTGGAATAGTTTTGATATATTGAGCTAAAATTTGGCTTTAAAAGGTTTGTTGTGAGAGGATTTAGTAAACAGTAGTGTATATGCTTGTGTAAAGATTAACTGATTTTTAATATTGCTTCAGTAGCAACATTTCCATATACTACTTATTTAGTAAATGAAGCTCCAATAAAAGGCTTTACTGTATACATAGGGCTTTTCTATATACACAGTCCTATAGTTTGTCAGTGCTGCTTTATTAGCTGTTAGAAGGCATATGTTAATGGAAGAGCTTTGACTGTGGAAGCAGATAAACTTGTATTTTAATTCTCTTTGCCTCTTGTTTAATTATTGACGTCTTGAGCCTCATTTTACTCATCTTTAATGTAAAAGAAGTAAAATCTAAGTTAGGATATTATTAATACTGTATAAGTAAACAAATAGAAAGCTGTTCCCAATATAAATGTATTTAAAGGGATTATTAAGATCCCGTTTAATGTTTATTATAAGCTAGAAGTTTTAAAAGTCAAACTGAAATACCCCTTACAAGCAAGATAAGTTACTATTAAAAATGTAATTATAGGAAAGAAAATAAGCACGTGTATAGAATTGTTCCCAAAGAGTAGTTCAGTGTTGATTAATTTACTGCTAGGAATCACCTCCTTTATATTTATGGTCATAGGATTCTCTACATTTTTATCATTGGCATAATTCTCATTAATTCATATACCACATACTGTGGTTGAGAATGAAGTCATAAGATATATTTGGATATAGTAATTATTCTTATGAAATTATAAAATACCATTATATTAAGGAATTGTTAATGATTTTTGTGGTGTCATAATGGCATCATGGTTATTTTTTTAAACCCTTAATCTAGTGGAATGAAGTAAATATGACAGAATGTTAATACCTGGCTTTCTGTATATCAGTATATTGATACATTTCCTCCATTTTTCTATATGTTATTGAAATGTTTCATAATAAAAATGTTTGAAAATATTCACGTTAGCCCATGCTTGTTTCCCCAAATTCTCCTGAGATCAGATGGAGACATGTGACAGAGATGTTTTCAAATCTGTTCTACTAGAAAAGAAATTACTGAAGTGGCTTTTTAAAATTTTATTCTGAAAGGTAAAGCAACCATGTGTTGCATATGTATAATGTGTTTAAAATAAAATCTGTGAGTGAATGGTGTTTTTCTACTTTGCTTTTTAGTGGAATATTTCAGATTATTTTTTCCAAAGAGGAGAAACTATTGAAAAAGAATTAAATAAAGAAGAGGCAGCACAGCAAAAGCAGGCAGAAGAAAAAGGAGTTGTTTTAAATCGGCCTTTCCATCCTGCACCACCATTTGATTGCTTGTGGTTGTGTCTTTATGCAAAGTTGGGTGAACTATGTGTGGACCCCCGTCCTGCTGTGAGGAAGAGTGCAGGACAAACTCTGTTTTCAACAATTGGTGCACATGGAACTTTACTACAGCACTCAACGTGGCACACTGTTATTTGGAAGGTACCGTGGATTAGCTTGAGTTACTAGCTTTTGACACAGATTTTTAAATTTTTCAATTAATCTTGTACCTATTAATTTTTGAAGAAGAATTTCCATGTGTTTGTGCTTTTGACAATACAGAATGTTAGTTATGTCATACTTTTAAGTTTTACCTCACCCAGAACAAATTACATACTGAAAGCCTATTCTCTCTTTTTCTGTGATCATCTCTTAATGTCTATCTCTGATTTCTGCCTTTGCCTTTCCCTTTTTTTCTTCCTGTTTCCCCAAAACCATGTAATTTAAATGTAACCAGTTGAGAATTTTATAAATAAAAGAGTATCAAAGCAGTGAAATTTACTTTCAGGATCACCAAACAGAAGTAACCTCTAATTGGTAAATTCTGTATGTTTGTTCATTAAATATACAGTTTCATTTTCTTTCTTTTTTTTTCCCCTTGCTTTTCTTTGTTTTTTAATATTTTATTTTTAAGTAATCTCTACATCCAATGTGGAGCTCAAACTCACAATGCTGAGACCAGAAGTCACTTGCTATAGTGACTGAGCCAGCCAGGTACCCCTTTATTTTTCTTTTTCATCCTCTTTTTTAAAAACTTTCTAGGGAATGCCTGGGTGGCTCAGTTGGTTGGGCATCCGACTCTTGATTTCGGCTCAGATTACGATCTCCCAGTTGTGAGATTGAGTCCTGTGTCAGGGACTCTGTAATCAGCATGGAGTTTGCTTGGAATTCTCTCCCTCCCTCTCCCTCTGCCCCTCCCCCCGCTCTGTTATCTCTCTCTTAAGATAAATAAATATTTTTTAAAAATTTTAAAAACGTTTTATAAAGCCGACAACTTATTAGTGAGCATCCCCTCTTTGCTGAAAGCTCTCCATTTTTGTTCCATGTATTCTGTTTTAATAAAAATGTATTTATTGGGGCATCTGCGTGGCTCAGAGGGTTAAGCCTTTGCCTTCAGCTCAGGTCATGATCTCAGGGTTCTGGGATTGAGCCCCACATGGGGCTCCCTGCTCAGCAGGGAGCCTGCTTCCCCCTCTCTTTCTGCCTGACTCTCTGCCTGCTTGTAATCTCTGTCATATAAATAAATAAAATCTTTAAAAAAATTTTTTTTTAAAATCTGTCATTTCACCACTTTTGTGAATTTCTGAGATCAGTAAGTTCGACAATAGGCTGCATAGTAAATCTTAGTTGTATTTAACAGTTTGTCTTCAGTTTAATAAAAATAATCCAAAATGTCTTCTTAAAAATTAATAATTCATATCCACTAATAAAAATACTTAAAATCCCTTCTCTGTCCTGTGTATTCTGTTTCAGTTCCATCCACTGGCTCTTCCTCTTCAGATCACAGACATGCTTAAGCCTTCCTTACCATTTAAAAAAACAAACTGATATTTTCTGATTCCTATTTTCCTTTTAAACAGCTTAATTGTTAATCTTGCTGCCTAGTTGTCAGTGATTTTTTTTTCCTTCCTTACCTCCCCTGCATTCTCCTCATCCTTTAATATGATTTCCAGATTATTCTACTTCAGAGTCTCTAAAATCTTAAAGTAACAGAATCACCTAGAGGACTCACTCAAGTGCAGATTGCTGAGCAACCAGCCCCTGCCTCCCAGAATTTCTCATTTTTCTGAGCCACCCTGGCTTGGGGTCTGAGACTTGCATGTCTGTGAATTGCCTGTGTGATGCTAATGCTGTTGGTTCTGAGACCATATTTTGAGAACCACAGAACGTGTTCATAGGCTACAGCTGGTCTCCTAATTGCCAAGATTTTCACCTTAATTCAGTTCTTATCCTACTCATTTTTATTTTTTAATTTTTTCAGATTTTATTTATTTATTTGACAGACAGAGATCACAAGTAGGCAGAGAGGCAGGCAGAGAGAGACGAGGAAGCAGGCTCCCCGCCAAGCAGAGAGCCCAATGTGGGGCTTGATCCCAGGACTCTGGGATCATGACCTGAGCCGAAGGCAGAGGCTTTACCCACTGAGCCACCCCAGGCGCCCCTCATTTTTATTTTTTTGTAGCATCTAACACTGTTAATTATTTTCTCCTTGAAATTTCTCTTCCTTTGGATTCTGTTTCACAGAATGCTTCTGCTTGTCTTTCCAATTTTTAAAAAAATTTTCTTCAATTCCTTACCCTGAATCTACTCTTCAAGTCCAAACACTTCCTGCTTGATTTTTTCTTTCTTCTTCTTCTTCTTTTATTTTTATTTTTATTTTATTTTATTTTTTTTAAGGTTTTATTTATTTATTTGAGAGTCAGAGAGAGTGTGAGACAGAGAGAGAGCATGAGAAGGGGGAGGGTCAGAGGGAGAAGCAGACTCCCTGCCAAGCAGGGAGCCTGATGCGGGACTCAATCCCGGGACTCCAGGATCATGACCTGAGCCAAAGGCAGTTGCTTAACCAACTGAGCCACCCAGGTGCCCCTCTTCTTCTTTTTAATGTAGGCTCCATGCCCAATGTGGGGCTTGAACTCATGACTCTGAGTTCAAGAGTCATGTGCTCTATGGACTGAACCAGCCAGACATTCCCTTGCTTGATTTTTTTGAAGCACCTTCATGTAGTCCTGAATCATCAGTTATAATCTCTCTACAGATGTCTTCCATAATTTATTTTTTGCCTAGAAACTTAGCTTTATTCCCTTATTGTATATTACCCCGTAGATACTCTATTGATACCACAAATCAATAAGTCTTAGAAAATATTCTATCCAATTTTAAAGTTTTTCATATTCCAGGATGCCTGGGTGGTTCAGTGGGTTAAGCATCTGCCTTTGGCTCAAGTCGTGATCCCAGGGTCCTGGGATCAAGTCCCACATCGGTCTCCTTGCTTGTTAGGGAGTCTCCTTCTCCCTCTGCCTACTGCTCCCTCTACTTGTGTGCTATCTCTATCTCTATCTCTCCCACAAATAAATAAAATCTTTAATTTTTTTTCATATTCCATGACTTTAAAGATAATACAATATATCTATTGTTACATTTTTTCTAGTATACGGGATTGATCTGTCAGGTATAATTCTTGTGACAATTTCTAACTGCTATGCTATTATTTAAGCTATGTTATTTTTATGTTCATTTTTATAAACATGCAGGTTCTCTTTCATCTATTGGACCGAGTTCGGGAGTCTTCCACCACTGCAGACAAAGAAAAGATTGAGTCTGGAGGTGGCAATATTCTCATTCATCATTCAAGGGACACAGCAGAGAAGCAGTGGGCAGAGACATGGGTTTTAACATTGGCCGGAGTAGCAAGAATCTTTAACACTAGAAGATATTTACTGCAACCTTTAGGTATATATACATTTTCCCCCCTGGTTATATAAGTAATTCATATTAAAGGAAATTTGGAAAATATAAAAGATCTTTAAAAAATTTATGTACAATTCTACTTCCCAAGAAAATCAGTCTTAACTGCCAGTCTGTGTATGTGTGGTGTGAGCATGACCATACATGTTTTCATTCATTGATTAAACATGTAATATAGCTCATATGGGTTAGCCTCTAGGGGATGCAGTGATGAGTAAAATACACAGCATCCTTGGTATCTTGTGCCTGAGGGAATAACTATAATTACATAAGTGCAAACTAACTACAGTGATAAATGTTACAAAAAGAGTGGTGCTTTGTAATCTTCTAATACGTAATTCACCTGGCCTATGTGATCTAGGTAGGCTTCCCTAAGAAAGCAGTATTTTAGCTGAGGAGATCTGAAGGGTGAGTAGTATGTTCATCAGGTAACAGTAAGATGAAATGAGAGAATTGTACAGGTCAATAGTACTAAGATTAAGAAACCCAGTGTGGATTGTATGTTCACTTCTGATGGTAATGACAGTGGTGGTAGAGAAAAATGAACAGAACGAAAATTTTTTTTTGCTTAATTATGAGCATGTCCTACATAGTCTTGCATTTTTACAAGTTACTATTTTACATTTAGCTTTTTTGTTCCCGTTTTTTTTTTTTTTTAAGATTATTTATTTATTTATTTGAGAGAGAGAGAGCTTGAGAGGAGAGAGGTCAGTGGGAGAAGCAGACTCCCTGCAGAGCAGGGAGTCTGATGTGGGACTCGATTCTGGGACTCCAGGATCATGACTTGAGCCAAAGGCAGTCGGTTAACCAACTGAGCCACCCAGGTGCCCTTTGTTCCTGTTTCTATGAAGGCATAAGTGTATTTATTCTTTTCATCATCATTTTTGTGTAGTGTTCTTCATGCATTTTTCCTTTTTTTTCCAGAAATAACCCATAGTGTCTGATCCATTTTGCATTCCTAGAGCTTAATATAATACATATGTAAAAATCATAGTTTTTAGTTTTCATGTAAAATATACAGAAAATGAAATGTACCAGTCTTAAGTGTACATTTGCTGAGTTTTGACAATATAAGCATCATTTTTAATACTTCGATGATCATTACTCTATTTTAAAAGCTAAAACCTAATAGATAAAGATTTAGTTTTTTAATAAATGAAGACATAAGACAGTTTGTGTAGCTTTGATAATTATTTTTATAATTCGAAGATTAGAAAATGTTTTTTTATTATCTTAGAATGTTCATATTTTTAACATAACCATGTACAATATATAATTATACCTGGTCTTTTAGAAAGAGGACATTTTTTTCTAGACATAGAGTTAAGTTAATAAAGGAATTCCAGGGTTTTACCCCTGATTATATGAAATATTCTGAGATTAAGTCACCATTCTGGTTGGTAAATTATTGTTTCATCTGGCTTTTGAACTAGGATGGCAAAAGACAGAAGTTTTGTTTAGCTGTTTTGGTAGTTTTTAAATGTAATATGTCAAAACTCTTTGAATAGTTTAATAAGAAAAAATCTGTTTTTAATTCAGGTATGTAAATTATACCTCAATTTTTAATAAAAGAAAGAGTGGCGAGAAAGAGGCATGTAACTGGTGAGGTATTAGTTTTTTGTCCTATTTGGGCAGAATAGTACCTATTGTTTCATGACAGGATTACTTCAAGCTTTCCTACTAACTGAATGCTTCCTTAGGTGTATGGGTTCATCTCCTCTTTAAAAATTTAGTCATTTATAGCCTTTGGGAAGTGAGTTTAAACCTTATTTAAGTATTTCATAGCCTATGTATGTCATCCTACTTTGGAAAATACCTATTCTTCTGATTTTGGTGTTATTTAAATGCAAGTATGTGGGGCGCCTGGGTGGCTCAGTTGGTTTTAAGTGTCTGCCTTTGGTTCAGGTCATGATCCCAGGGTCCTGGGATTGAGCCCCTCATTAGGCACCTGCTCAGCAGGGAGTCTGCTTCTCCCTCTCCTTCTAACTCTCCCGCCTACTCGTGTTCTTGCTTGCTCGCTCTCTTTCTCTCAAATGAATAAAATAAATAATCGTTAAAAAAAAAAGTTGCAAGTATGTGGGTAATAATCCATGGTATTAAAGCCATTAGGCTAGATCACTGGAGGAACAAGGTCATTTATTTTTGCGGGGCTTCATAGGAACAAACTACATGTTTCTATAAAGAGTTTCAATATAAATGTGCTTAATTGGTCATAGGAGTAGAAAAAGAGATTGGATTGATCAGTGGAAACCAATAACTACCACTCAGCCCATGCTGTGCTGATGGTTGATCAGCAGACTCAGTTTCCCATGAGAGGAAGAAATTTAGACTCATTCTATAAAGCAGTCTGTTCTTTATGGTACATTTTCTCCTGGTTACTCCTTGTAATTGGGAATAAATGTTTAAGAATATTCTGCAACAGGGGCGCCTGGGTGGCTCAGTGGGTCAAGCCTCTGCCTTCAGCTCTGGTCATGATCTCAGGGTCCTGGGATCAAGCCCCATATCGGACTCTCTGCTCAGCGGGGAGCCTGCTTCCTCCCCTCCCCCCGCTCTCTGCCTGTCTCTCTGCCTGCTTGTTATCTCTCTCTCTGTTAAATAAATAAATAAAATCTTAAAAAAAAAAAGAATATTCTGCAACAAAAAACAAAAAAAGGAAGGAAAATCCTGCAATTATAAGTTATGTAAATATGAAAAAGTGTAAAGCTATTTTATGAGTATAGCATAGTTTATTTTAAACATTAAGTCCAATAAAAATATATTACTCAGTAATAATTTGTAATTTTTCCAATATTTTAAAAAATGAGAACATCTTAAGATTTTAACATTAATAAAGATAGATGGATAGATCAAAGTTGTTATTAAAAAGCTTTTGTTTTTACCCTCTTAAGTTTTTTTTTTAAATTTTTATTTATTTGACAGAGATCACAAGTAGGCAGAGAGGCAGGCAGAGAGAGAGGAAGAAGCAGGCTCCCTGCAGAGCAGAGAGCCAAGCTGAAGGCAGAGGCTTTAACCCACTGAGCCACCCAGGTGCCCCTACCCTCTTTAAGTTTTTATTCCATTCTCCTTAGGCAGAAATGCCAGGAAATACTGTGAACGTGTACATACATTTATAGAGTTCTGTATTTAACACCAAAATGTTGATTATATATTCATTATCCTCTTTGTGGTGCTCTTTGTTCCTATATTTAAAAACAATTTTTACTGGATTTTGGATTTCATTGATTTTAATTTACATTGTTTGTAGGTTAATGCCCAAGCATATTTTCCTAGTGTATAGGAATTAGAGTAGGAGAATAAAACAAACATTCTAAAGTGTGCAGTAGTAAGAGAAATCTAGACTGCTTTGATAGGTTTTGTTTTTCTCTTTCTGATACAGGAGATTTTTCAAGAGCATGGGATGTTCTTCTTGACCATATACAGTCAGCAGCACTCAGCAAAAACAACGAAGTGTCTCTGGCTGCACTGAAAAGCTTCCAGGAAATTTTACAGATTGTGTCCCCTGCCAGAGACTCAGATAAACCTGAAACCCCACCTGCAGTTAATGTACCTGTGCCTGTCCTTCTAGGGTCCATATCAGGCCCTGGCCTGAGCAGACCATTTGTAAGAACAGATTCCATTGGAGAGAGACTTGGAAGATACAATAGCTCTGAGCCACCAGTAGTTACTGATGAGCTTGAAGATTTGAATCTCTGGTGGGCTGCATGGAATACCTGGTATAGAATTGGATCGGAAAGCACTAAGCCTCCTGTAACTTTTGACAAACTGACTTTCATTCCCAGCCAGCCTTTCCTTACAGCTTTAATTCAGATATTTCCCGCTCTCTACCAACACATAAAAACTGGTTTCAACATGGATGACTTGCAAAAGCTGGGAGTCATACTGCACAGTGCTGTGTCAGTGCCAATAAGTTCGGATGCGTCCCCTTTCATTCTTCCATCTTACACGGAAGCCGTTTTGACAAGTTTACAGGAAGCTGTGCTTACAGCTTTAGATGTTCTCCAAAAGGTAATAGAATTTTAGTGGCTGTCTAAACAATAATGCATGTGGTTCGTTGGCAGTTTTTTTAGTTTGCTATATGTTTTTTGAGATGAAATCTGGATCATCAAGACTGTCGTATATGTATATGTTGTGTAAATTTGGGATTGTAAACATCCAGTTATTTAAAAAACATTGGGTTTTCTGATGTATCTGAAAAAGTGATTCAGGTTTGTTTTGAGAGTCTTTCAGAAACTGTATATATCCTTTTGTTTCCTTTCACCAACATTTTTGGTTTGATCATGCAGTTCTTCATAAGAGGATATACTTTTCTGAATAACAACATTAGTAAATAATTCTATAATTAGAAAATTAATAAGGTATGGGGTCATATATGTATTTTTTTCATTTAGCTCTGGAATTGTTGGAAGACTATATTTTAAAAAAGTAAGTAAGAATAAATTTATAAATTTTCCTCATGGAAATTTTTTTTTTTTTTTAAGATTTTATTTATTTATTAGAGAGAGAGAGAGAGAGCACAGGCAGACAGAGAGGCAGGCAGAGGCAGAGGGAGGAGCAGGCTCCCTGCCGAGCAAGGAGCCCGATATGGGACTCGATCCCAGGACGCTGGGATCATGACCTGAGCTGAAGGCAGCTGCTTAACCAACTGAGCCACCCAGGCGTCCCTCCTCATGGAAATTTTAAAAGATGTATCTTACCTGTGTGTGTTTTGTTACTGCAAAGAAGTTATTAAGAAGTACTGGGTAGGGACACCTGGGTGGCTCAGTTGGTTAAGCTACTGCCTTTGGCTCAGGTCATGATCCCAGCGTCCTGGGATCGAGTCCCACATTGGGCTCCTTGCTCGGCAGGGAGCCTGCTTCTCCCTCTGCCTCTGCCTGCCTCTCTGTCTGCCTGTGCTCTCTCTCTCTCTCTCTCTAACTAATAAATAAATAAAATCTTAAAATAAAATTAAAAAAAAAAAAGAAGTACTGGGTATTATATAAAACTGACGAGGGACACCTGGGTGGCTCAGTTGGTTAAGCAGCTGCCTTCAGCTCAGGTCATGATCCCAGGGTCCTGGGATCGAGTCCCACATCGGGCTCCTTGCTCGGCGGTGAGCCTGCTTCTCTCTCTGCCTGCCACTCTGTCTGCCTGTGCTCGCTCCTGTGCTCTCTCTCTGACAAATAAATAAATAAAATCTTAAAATATATATATATAAAACCGACGAATCACTGACCTCCACCTCTGAAACCAGTGATACATTCATTATATGTTAATTACTGAATTTAATTATTGAATTTAAATTTTAAAAAATCAAACAGCAAAAAAATAAAAAATAAACAATCAGAAATCATTGAGTAAATCCCAATTAGCAGGCAAGACCAGATCAAAATCAAAGAATTCTTTAAACTATCAAGATAATTACGTGATTCACAATAACGAAAATGCTAAACAGAAAAATGTCTACTGAGGAACCAGCGATTCCAACAAAGTTGCTATGACATTCTAACAAAATTAGAATGGAACTAGATTCTGATTACACATGTGTTAATCACATTCCTGTACAGCAAATCATGTTTTCTAATTAACTGATTGCATTATATCCAGCTGGAATGATGAAAACTTTCACAGTAAAAGTAGTGGTTTCTGTTACACCATAATACCTTTTCACTGGCTCTGGAGGAAGTCCAGCTGAGTAGTAATTCCTTGATCTCTTTAACCCTAGTTACACTGTGTAAAGAAACAAATTATGTAGAAACTTACAATTTAAGAGAATCTGACATTTAAAAAACTTTGTTGTAGGGATATGGGCTTTCAACAATTGAAATCAAACTAGCTATTTTTATTTTCAGTGGAGAAATAAAAGTAGCCTGTCAGTACCTACTTTGTCCCCCTTGATTAACCATGCATATAAGTTGCTTATGGAGTGGCCTGGAGGAAACTGAAAAGTTATTCTGTCAGAAAAGCAGAGCAAAGCACAGGCCTTATTGGATGTCTGTAATCCAGAACTCTGATTCAGATATTTGACATAGGTTTTTATAAACAAAGAAGAAACAAGCCTCCAAAATTCTTCTCAAGAAAAAAAAGTGCATAATTTTATTTTTAAAAACTATGCTTTAGCAATGACAGAACAAACAGAATCATTTATTCCAACTACTAGGAGTTTGTTCTGAGCTTTTACTGGCTTTGAAAACTATATATACATACCTTCAGTCTGAAACTTAGGAAGCTTTGCTGCTGTTCATTTATATCAGTTGATACCATTTTGCATTACTAGTTTTCACTCTAGCATTTATTACTTCTGTGATTATCTAAATGATATTTCATAGTACTTGAATATGGGTCAACCATATGGTGTCTTTAATATTTCCTAATAGAAAAATTTAACATATTTCATTATCAGTAAAAGTGTTTCTGTATTTTCTCCCACCGGTGTCAGAAAATTTTTTCACAGCAAAATTTACTTACTTTGGGGCTTTATCCTTAAATTAATAAGCTATCCAACAAGACATTTTATTGATTAAAGATCATTTCCTTCATAAAACTTCCTTTTTTTTTTTTAAAGATATTTTTTTTTAATTTATTTATTTGTTAGAGAGAGAGAGAGTGAGCACAGGCAGACAGAGTGGCAGGCAGAGGGAGAAGCAGGCTCCCCGCCAAGCAAGGAGCCCAAGCAGGCTCCCTGCCAAGCAAGGAGCCCTATGTGGGACTCGATCCCAGGACGCTGGGATCATGACCTGAGCCGAAGGCAGCTGCTTAACCAACTGAGCCACCCAGGCGTCCCCAAATCCTCCTTTTTTATTTCATGTTTACCCTTATATAGTTTAGGGCTTCAGGGTCACGGTTTTCTCTTGGTTTTTAAATCACTAGTTCCCACCAAATCGACCTAGTTATGTATGCTGATTTATTTATTTATTTATTTGGCCAAGATATTTTGGCATGTGTGGGACATGAGAATTTGTTTTTCCTAAGTTCTGAGACCAGATGACTGCATCTGTCTTATTTATTGCTGAACTTCCTAAAGTCAGATGACTGGGTACTGTATCTGCCTCTGTCATCAAGGTTGCCAGAGTAGTACTCCAGGAAACACCATCCCATTGTGTGTGGATGATGCCCTTGGAGTTGTGCAATGAAGCCCTGCCTGCTACTCAATGGGGCAAGTTGTGAGATCTCTTTAATTATCAGCTTCTTAATCTATAAAATATGAAAATAACAGATCTACAACTTTCTTTTTATTAAATGGGATTTGTAAGGCATTTGCTAAATGCCTGGCACAGTTAAACTAAATGTTAGCCATTACTGTCTTCAAGTTTCTTGTCAAGGGTCTTAGTATATGGGGGAAGAGAGCAAAGAAGTCTTAGTATATACAGGTACTGAAGGAATTACTATTGAAGGACTTAATAAGAGAAACCTTGAACCAAGTCAGAGGTTGCATGTCCATTTTCTGTTTCTGTTTCCACATGTTTTCAAACTGGAATAATAGGAAATGTCTAGATTGCTGATTCTTAACTTTTTGACTAAAATTTGTTACCAGGTTCATACTATAGTTTTTTCTGATATGCAAACTTAAGAATACTGAAGAAAAACCAATAACTTTTTCTTAGATGGGATTTGTTTTTAAAAAAATGTCAGTTCCATATTATGCATCTTAAAATCTCAGAATTGCTTATTAAGTCAAGTATAGCACAATAGTATGTTTTTCTTTTTATAAAGGACCACTGAAAATCAGAGTATATAATCCCAGTCTTCATTTGGTGCTAAGATATTTCCAGAGAAATTGTAATACTTAGTTTTCTAAGGTAGCCACACAGGCTTTTTCTCTTTTTTAGTCATTGAAAATTAAGAATCTACTTGGTATAATTGTTTCTTTTCCTAATTACTACTTGTTTACTCCTAAGAGTTAAGACTCAGCAAGAGGTTAATAAAGAAAGTGAAACTTAGCAGAAGCATTCAGTAGAGTGAATTTTTTTAGGTATTCAAGTTCTCCATTTACTGTTACTGAGAAAAATAACCAAATATTGAGAGATAGTATTAGATGTCTTTATTGTAGTTTTTTACATTGTAATTACAAGATGATCTAACTTAAGTATGGCAGCACTTTGCTTATCTACTTTATATTTCAGGACTTTTATTTAGAATTAAATGGTAACATAGTAACTAAATGGTTACATCTTCTCTCAGGGAAAATAAAATTAATATATTATCTGACAGGTTAAAAGAGCCATAGAGGGGCCCCTGGGTGGCTCAGTGGGTTAAGGCCTCTGCCTTCGGCTCAGGTCATGATCCCGGGGTCCTGGGATCGAGCCCTGCATCGGGCTCTCTGCTCGGCAGGGAGCCTGCTTCCCTTCCTCTCTCTCTGCCTGCCTCTCTGCCTACTTGTGATCTCTGACTGTCCAATAAATAAATAAAATCTTAAAAAAAGCCATAGATTGCAGAAAAACATAAATGTATACAGCTTTTTAAAGAAGTTCCTTAAAAATTTGAAATGCTTTGAATTTTGATTTAGTACTTTGAGGGTACCTAAAGCATAGAATGACCATGCTTTTTGTTTTATAAAGCACAAATGTATTTTAGACACTATGTAAATAATATCATTAAAATTTTTCCCACAGAGAAAAAGAAACACTAAAATATGTGAAAGGGTGAGAGGAGAAAACACATTTGTGGCTAGAAAAAAATGAAAATGTAAGATTTATTTTAGGTATTTTCAGTATATCTGAAGTAATTAAAATCTGCATTGTCAGGATACACATTTTACTCTTTGTTTTATCAAATTGCTTATAGCAATAGATTTAGTTTCTGTTAACTTTTAAAAATACTCTTATTTTAAACCAAGTCTGTATATTATATTCGGAATATTAGACATTAAATGTACACTTTCCTGCTGAAAAATTAGCATATACATTTCTTTTAGAAACAGATTTTCATACGTGATTTATTTTCCCAAATATAATACACATGATTATTTGTTAAAGTCAGAAGACTAAGCATAGTGCAGAAATCAGCTGTCATTTCAATGAACTGATACTACCACTTAAATAGAAGTCAGTATCAGTCAATATCATCTTGGTCAGGGAAGTATTCTTGATGGTCTAGTGGCTATATTATTGAACAAGTGATCTGATCTGAACCTCAGGACTGCCTGGGATTTCTCTCCAAGTACTTGCCCTTTTTCCAGTCTGTTAAGTAATAAACACACTTTCTATTAAAAAGTATTTTTAGCAGATTAACACATTTTTTAGCTTATGCTGTATTCAGTAATAGTTTAAAATAACTTGTAATAGCTATGTCCTTCAGGGCTTATAAAAGATTATGGAATACTTACATAAAACAGGACAGTTTTTAAGATTATTTGGTGAAATGTGTATAAAGTGAAGAACTTAACTGGAGTTCAGATTATGCATCCTACTGTTCATATTTTGCTTTTATAGGTCATCTGTGTGGGGCCAGAAAACATGCAGATAATGTATCCAGCTATATTCGACCAGTTACTGGCATTTGTGGAATTTTCCTGTAAACCTCCGCAGTATGGACAGCTGGAAACAAAGCACATTGCAAATGCAAAATATAATCAGGTAATTTACTTTAAATTATATTTTCTCTGTAAGATTTCATGGCTTATAAACAGTTCTACTTAAGAAGGACTTTGGTGTCTCAGAAATTTTTCATTCACAAATAAACTTTCATGTGTCTGTTAATGGTCTAAGCTGAAAAGAGACACTTTGGAAAACCTTTTCTGTGTTCCTTTTTTTCTTGTTTATGACTTTCTTTTCCCAAATAGTTCTCTAGATTGTTTGGCTTTTCATGTTACATTTTTCTTCAAAGTTCCTTTCTTGACTGCCCCATCCCATTACAAAATGGCTTCTAAATCCCTAAGCCTAATCTTGTCTAAAATAAATAGCTGCAATGCAAAATGAAGAAATCCGTGTGTACTAAATAAGTTGTCTACTGCTGGTGTGAAATTTAGTTGGATTTTACCTAAAAGATTTTTATAGCCATAGCTTGCAAATTTTGGCTTAGAGGAAAAGTAAATTTCTGAGTGCATGCACAGGCTGATTTTGTTCACTCAACATAAATTATAATTTTACATGGTCCGAAAAGTAGTTTTAATGTGTATTAACTTTTCTCATTCTATTTGTCTTGCAACACAATGGAATCACAATAGATCCAACTATTTGCACCGGTGAGTTAAATTTCCTGAAATTGTCCTAACCTATTGGCAAAAAAGTAAAGTACATCTTTCCCATTTCTTGATGGAATGCTCTCTGTCCTTTTTCTGATAGTTTTAATTTTTGCCTGGCTGAAAATTATTCTTTCGTGAAGTACATACCATTTGAAAACTTTGCATGTGATATAATGCGGCCTAAAACAAAGGACTGAACTTTAAGACAAAGAAGGTTTCTCTTTGAAAGCAATATGATTTAATTTAATCTCATTTATTTTTAACTCCATGTGAAAATATTACTTTTTAGGCGGAATGGGTAGCCTTGAATTATGTACCGTTTGCTGAAAGGTCTTTAGAAGTAGTTGTGGATTTATACCAGAAAACAGCCTGTCACAAAGCAGTTGTGAATGAGAAAGTACTCCAGAATATTATTAAGGTACCCTTTTCTTTTTAATTTCTATTTTTTGATGATGACACTATTATTGAAATTACTCTTTAGATAATATATTATCATTTATTGAGATAAATGGAAAAATATTTATATTATTATTTATAGGGACTTTTCTCCAACATTCATGGAGAGGATTTAGGAAGCCATTCCCAGTATGAAAAAAAAATTTTTTTTTAATGAAAAATATTTTAAAATAAGTATGCATTAGATTTTTTACAATTCTTAAATTATGCCACAAGTCAATGAAGGATCCTGTTTCTTAGGACAATACTTCTCATACTTCAAGGTTGATGAGCATTCAGAGAGAAATTTACAGTGCCTCTATTTATGTGATCATCTCTGTTTTGTTTTTAAGCCAGTTCCTTAGTATATGGACAACCATTTTTAAAACTCATCTCTTGTTGATTGTGTCTGTTTCCTCCAAAGTTATTTCTTGTTTTTTTTCCTGTGTTTTGAAGGGCAAACCTGAACCTTGCCTTCTGTTTACTGAACAAATACAGGGCAATATGAACCATCTTCCCTCAAGGAAGAAGGCCTTTCTCCATTTCAAAGCTCATCCTTCTCTGTTTGTCTCCTTTTCTCTTTCCCTTTCTTTCTTTTTCCTCCTTTCTTTCATTTTCCTTTTAGCCTTGTAAACCATATCTTGGAAAGATAATTAAGCCCTTTAAAAACTTTCTCTCACTTTACTTCCTACTCAAATGGCCATCTTCTTTTAGCTTTCCTTTTTTAAAAATTCCTTTACTGTAAACAGCTTGTGTCCTTCACCTAGCCACCGCTCACTCTCAACCCACTACATGCTGGCTTACTTTCATATTGCGCCTCAGAAATGGCTTAAAATTTAGAAGATTGAATCTTTAAATCTTTTTCTAATTATCTTCCCTATTATATGATATTGTTGAAATTACCAACTGGAAGTGGAGTCAGGTTTCCCCAAAGCACATGGGGAGAGGAAAAGGATAAATAGATTTGGCTAAGCGGATTTTCTCTTAGTGGAGGCCCAGTTCATGCTAACATGTAATGGTTCACTATGTAAGTAGTTAGTAATAATTGTGTGGAGGGTGATGAAATTGTTTTATATTCCCTCCATAACCGTGAAATATGAAAATGAATTTCTTCTATTCCTTATCTTTCTCTAACTAGAATTTTTATATAAAAGCAGGATTTTCACTCTAATGCAAATGATCTGATTGTATGCTGAAACTATTCATAGTGCTCTGAGACACTCACTGTGGTAGTTTGGTCCGCCTGGTCTTCTAGTCGCTGGATAGAACTATGTCTCTAGAAGTTCATTCTGAATCACCAAATTAGTTCTTTAATGGTTTATAGCAATCTACCTCAAAAGTTGACCAGTTA
This sequence comes from Taxidea taxus jeffersonii, assembly GCA_003697995.1. Taxonomy (NCBI): domain Eukaryota; kingdom Metazoa; phylum Chordata; class Mammalia; order Carnivora; family Mustelidae; genus Taxidea; species Taxidea taxus. Next base: position 125,687 of record ML102933.1, read on the forward strand.
AAATAAGTCTCAACATCATAGTCACTATACATAACTCAGAAGCTTTACACCTGTATCTACAAGGGTTAAAGATTTAATAAATTGTCTTTTTAATTATGAATTTTACTGAAATAACCTGGAAATGGGGAAAAAAGGTACATTTAAATGTTGGAGTAGAACATAAAATTTAAAGAACTTTAGAGATAAAACATAAGACTTCAAAGTATTGATGCTGTAGTTCATGTTTACCTAAGCAATAATGAAAAAAGCAAGGTATTGATCTCTCTTAGATGTGAGAACGCAATCAGCCAAATTATTTTCTGCTAGGAAAACTATGGCAAAATATTCTAATTAAATAACATCAAGCTAAGAGAAGCTGCAAAATTTAAGTTTGCTACTCCTATCTTAACTTTTCAGATAACATCTGTATTTTATGATGAGAAACAAGTTCAAATTGTTGTTCCTTATTCAAGGTAATTGTTTATAAATTGCAGTCAGAATATCTTTCTAGGCAGTAAATTTGAGGACTATGTCTGAAAATTGATCTTTCTAGAAAATAACATCCCTTTCAAGTGAAAATACCTATGCTATTATTTTTTTCTGCTTTAGTTTGTTTTAAGTAATTAAAGTGTGTATATATTTTATTTGATACATAAACTGTCTTTATTTTCACAGACACTTAGGGTTCCTCTCAGTTTGAAATATTCCTGCCCTTCTGAAAGCACATGGAAATTAGCAGTATCTTCTCTCCTCAAAGTTCTTTCTATTGGGCTACCTGTTGCCCGGCAGCATGCTTCTTCTGGAAAATTTGACAGTATGTGGCCAGAACTGGCCAATACTTTTGAAGAGTTTCTCTTTACCAAAAGGTCAGCTTATTCAATTTTATAGTTTTAAGACAATCTCTCAAAAAGTATATAATACCTGCAATTGATCTAAAAACAGTATTTCTCATTATTCATTAACAAAGTAATTATTAAGATTGTTCCATTATAGGGGCGCCTAGGTGGCTCAGTGGGTTAAAGCCTCTGCCTTCGGCTCAGGTCGTGATCTCGGGGTCCTGGGATCAAGCCCCACGTCGGGCTCTCTGCGCAGTGGGGAGCCTGCTTCCTACTCTTTCTCTCTCTGCCTGCTTCTCTGCCTGCTTGTGATTTCTGCCTGTCAAATAAATAAATAAAATCTAAAAAAAAAACCAATTATTTTTAAAAAAGATTGTTCCATTATATACAGAGCACAACTGATTAAACATTTATCCACTAGTACAGTATCCATGAACAAGTGAAGATTTTTGCTTTTCACACTATTTTGGGTTTTAAGACAGGAATCTATAAGACTATATGGATGCATCATAATTAAGGTTTTGACTTAATGAAGCTAAGAAGATCTGTTTTTTAAAATCTCTTGCCCATTTGACATTGCAAGAGGAAAACAGTTTCAGAAAATCAGTGTTTTTACCAGAATAAATAAGATTAGTGGTGATAATGATCAGCTCTTTAAGATGTTAGGTTTGGCAAAGAAGAGTAGAATTTTCTCTATGTGATATCCACCTGAGCACTTATGTTTATGGATCCTCTTTTGGCTCCTCACTGAGAGTAGGATAATTGGAACACACACTGAATTTTTTGAAGGAGGAATTGTTTGTGGGTTAACTTAAATTTTGCTATGTGAAAGCATATCTGGTACTTCAAAATTGAAAGTAATGACATTATAATTTCTGTTTCCACAAATGGTCAGATTTTGTTTTACTTTGTTTTATAATTCTCATCTCTAGATATGTTAAAAATACCAATGTAAGTGTACTTTTTGTATTTGTAGAAAAATTATAGGGACTCACAAAGCATATTCAAACAAATTATGTTTTTATCCTCAACCCTGAAAGTTGGAGTTCCTCTGTGGACTCCATTGCCTAAAATCATTATGTTAATTTGTATAAATCAAATAGGTTTAGAAATTTATACTTTTTCTTTCCCAGTTCTCTGTCTGTATATGTATGTTGCTTTATTAATACAAGCTTTTAGAGCAGGTTTTTTTTTTTTTTTTAACAACGAGTAAACTTTTCTTTAAGAATTTATTTTCCTGGGGTACCTGGGTGGCTCAGTCAGTTAAGTGTTTGCCTTTGCTCAGTTTGTGATCCTGGAGTCTTGGGATCGAGCCCCTCATCCGGCTCCCTGCTCAGCAGGGAGTCTGCTTCTCCCTCTGCCCTTTACTTTCCTTGTGTGCTCTTTCTCTCTCTTTTGCTCTCTCAAATATGTAAATAAAATCTTAAAAAAAAAAGAATTTCTTTTACTATGGCTGAGTCTTTCTACCATTTTACTTATTCTCAAGTTTCTTGTTGGATATTCTTATTTTATTAAATTCAGTTTTATGAAATGATTTTTGTTTTTGTGTAGAAAATGAACTCAAAGTCCTAATAATAGATACTATACGTCTCATGTCGTTTTATGTTAATGCAACTGTACTATAATTTCATTGCAGTCTTTTGCCCAACGATGGCCTACTTACAATAAAGGTTTGAGTATATTGGGTATGTTGAAAAATCATATTGCTTAAGAAGCAGCCAGTGTAGTACACTGACTCAGGAGTTGGGCCACCTGGATTCAGATCCCAACAGTTACTTTGCAACTGAGATATTTTCATCTGTTAAGTAGGAATGATAATGCTACCTAACTCATAGGGTTACTATGAGGGTTAAGTCACTTAAATTAAGTGACTACTTAGAGTATTATGTCACTTATTTTATTTTTATTATTTTAGAGTAGGTAGAGTAGTATTATTTTAGAGAAGGGCAAAGGGAGAGGGTGAGAGAAAATCTTAAGCAGACTCCACGCCCAGCCTGTAGCCCAACAAGGCGCTCTGTCTCACAACCTCAAGATCATCATTTGAGCCGAAATCAAGAATTGGATGCTTACTGACTGGGCCACCCAGACACCCAGGTATTACATCGCTTAAGGAAAGTGACTGCTTAGAGTAGTAGCTGGCACATGAGTGCTTTAAAAATGCTTGCTACCACTTTTATTATCCTCATTGTTATTTATTTTCCTTAAGAGAAAGTGATATTATACATATCCTTTCCCATGAAACAGCCATATTTTATTTTATTATTTTTAAAAATATTTTATTTATTTATTTGACAGAGATCACAAGTAGGCAGAGAGGTAGAGAGAGAGAGAGAGAGGAGGAAGCAGGCTCCCTGCTGAGCAGAGAGCCCAATGTGGGGCTCGATCCCAGGACCCTGGGATCATGACCCGAGCCCAAGGCAGAGTCATGAGCCACCTGAGCCACCTAGGCGCCCCACTGAGCCACCTAGGTGCCCCGAAACAGCTGTATTTTAAACCAGAGTTTTAAAAACCCAACTCTAAATAACTGGGAGTAGAAATTTACTTCTAAATTTGAAATTGCTTATAATGGCTAGAAAATAATAAAGGCACTAAATTCTGCTGTCATTAATACAGAATCAGCATTCTAAGTTGTGATTATTCTAGTTACAGATTTAAGCCTTCTGCTACCCTATACTGAGAGTCAGGAGACCCATGACCTGCTTTGGACTCTGCCACCTACTTTCTGCTGACCTTGAACTGGTTGTTTCCCTTCAGTAGGCATCATTTTTCTTAATTATAAAATGAAATGAATTGGTTAGTTGTAAAAGTCCTGCTAGTTTATATGTTTTCACTTAAATTTTTCAGTGTGAAAAATTAGTGTGAAAACAGCTAAAATGGATATTTTTCACACATCAGTGTGAAAACAGCTAAAATGGATAAAGCCAGTTTAGCTTTTATTTCATAGTCCAAAAATATTTTAAGCTCAAATTGAAAGCTTTCATTGGTTGGTTGAAGTTAAAAATGCAGTGTTCATGAAGAGAACTTAAAAATGATATGTATTTTTATTTCATAAGAGGGCTTTGTTTTTTGTTTTCCAAATAACTGATTACCTTGGAAATCACAAAATTTTGTTTTATGTCACATATATACTTGTTCTGTAAACTGAAGTCCATCACTAGTATTTGAAGAGTGGTGTTTCAGAACATTGCTTGGAGTAACAAGACATGTGTTTTTAGATAATACTAATATTTGAGTATATTTTATATTGGAACATTTATAAACCCTTTAACTTATTTAATATATACTCTAAGACTGTGAATAACCATGCCTCTCTCTGATATTTCTTAGCTTCTTTTTGGTCTGTAAGCTGTTTTGCGAGGCAGTGTAACAAAGAAATACAAATAAAACCAGAATTAGCTAGAAGAAAACAAAGACTTTGGATATAATTGAGGATTATGATAAGTAAATACTTTAAACGAGAAAAAGAGAAAACATGATTAAAGATGAAAAACATAAACACTGTGATCAGGTAGACACTTGAGGTTTATTAGGAATTCATTCAGTCCTCCTTAAATTACTGAAACATATTTATCTTGTAGAATACACTTGGGCTAGTGAGAATTCATACAATTAGTGGTCAGTGGACCTTAAGTTTAAAATCACTAAGTAGTTCCCAAAAGAAATCAGGTGAAACATATTCACACAAAAACTTGCTCACTAGTGTTCATAGCATTTTTCATAATAGCTAAAAAATGAAAAAAATGCAAATGTGTTTATCAGCTGTTGAGTGGATAAGTTAAATGTGGTCTGTCCATAGAATGGAATATTCAGGCATAAAAAGAGATAAAATACTGATGCATGCATGCTATATAGATGAACTTGAAGATATTATGTTAAGTGAAAGAAACCAGACACAAAAAGCCATATAGTGTATGATCTCATTTATATAGTATATCCAGAGTAGGCAAATGCATGGAGAAAAAGTAGATTAATGGCCACAGGTGGGAGGAGAAGACAATGAGTGACTGCTAAAGGTACAGAATGTCTTCAGGAGTGATGAAAATACTCTAGAATTGAAAGTGGCACAACTTTGTGAATATACAAAAAAGGACTGAATTATACACTTTAAAAGGTGAATTTTATGGTATATGAAATTGTATCTCAATATATATTTTTTTAATGTACCATGCAGAGAGAACTGAGAGAGATTACAAATGATACTTAATCAGTTCGAAGGCTCTTTTATTTCAAATAAAGTTTCATAAAAATAATTTTTTAAAAAATTTTATTTATTTATTTGACAGAGAGATAGAGAGTACAAGTAGGCAGAGCAGCGAGGGAGAAGCAGACTCCTCACTGAGCAGGGAGCCCGATGCGGGCCTCGATCCCAGAACCCTGGGATCATGACCCGAGCCAAAGGCAGCCACTCAACCGACTGAGCCACCCAGGTGCCCCCATAAAAATAATTTTTAAAAAATCACTAACTTACTAACCTCAGTCTTAGAGAATTTAAAGATCTTACATGGCCCATTTCTACCTGGATTATTGACAGTTTCTACTTATACTTTATAGGTAAACTGTGTTAATCATTAGTGTTTTTAAAAAATTCAACCAGTGTTTTTTTATATGCTCAAAGTGTTTAGTAAGGATACTAACTCTAAGTTAAAGTAAATAACAGTCTGGGTTTTGAGATCAGAATATGTTATCTATGCACAATCAAATAATTTCCCAATTTTATTGATCACTGGGATTAGGAGTAATGAACTTTTCAGTTTCTGACTTTGTTTGCTACCTTCTTTCCTCATTATAAAGTATTTTAAAAATCCATTTAAGTGGGGCACCTGGGTGTTCAGTGGGTTAAGCCTCTGCTTTTGGCTCAGGTCATGATCAGGGTCATGGAATCAAGCAGTGAATCGGGCTCTCTGCTCGGTGGGGAGCTTGTTTCCCCCTCTCTCTCTGCCTGCTGCTCTGCCTACTTGTGATCTCTCTCTCTCTGTCAAATAAATAAATAAATAAAATCTTTAAAAAATATATCCATTTAAGTGTTTCTGATATATGATTCCAATAACATTATTATTATTAGTGTCTGTTCCTAATAAACTTTTTTTAAATTGGTAATCAGCCCATCCTTAGTTACCTCCACCACCTTCAGAATTTTTTTGTATCAGTGAACACATACATACTTGATTATAAATTCAAATTAAACAGTTTTATCTCTAGAGATACAGATAGATTCTGTGAAGCTACTGTAGTAGTAGTGGTTATAAAATTCCCACCATTGGTGCAAATTTGGGTACATGTCTCTAAAACTTTTCCTGTAGTTTCTTACTACCAGATTATAGTTAGTCTAGGACTTGAACACCAGAATGCACATTTCATGCAACAGGGACTGGGTCCATGTTGTTCACAGCTAGACCTGGTATAGTGCTTAATACAGAGTATTTGGTACTCAGTAATTTGTTGGATGAAAAATATCTAAATCAGACAAAGATCTGGTTCCCATAGTAGAGTACATTTGTGTGTGTGTGTGTATATTCTAATACTTGTGTGTATATTCTAATACTTGTAAATAGGAAACACTTGTAAATAGAAAATACTTGTAAACAGAAAAACCAAATAATACCAAATAAAGCAAAGATGGCCCTAGATATAAAAGTGTACACTATGCATCAAATCCTAACACTATTTTTGCATTTACAATATGAAAGAGAAAAATTTAAGCTCAAACATCAGAGAAGTTTAGGATCAAATTCTGACCTTGTCATTTGCCTACAATATATTCTTGGTCATATTACTAGCATTCAAAGCCTCAGTTTCCTCTTCTGTCAATTACATGAGGATAATACTACATGTAGTTACTGTTCAGAGGAGGTAATACAAAGAAAGCTCTTAGTACATTGGCTGGCCCTGTAACTTTAGCTGTTACTATTATTGTAATAAGCATTAACATCTGATTCTCAGCTGTTTTTAGGTAGGTACTTTTTCACTGCTTCACAAGTTTAATACCATTTTACTGCTCATTTTTATTGAGAGTCACATGGTTTAAAATTCACCTGGGGGGGCGCCTGGGTGGCTCAGTGGGTTAAAGCCTCTGCCTTCGGCTCAGGTCATGATCTCAGGGTCCTGGGATCGAGCCCCACATCGGGCTCTCTGCTCAGCCAGGGAGCCTGCTTCCTCCGCACTCTCTCTCTCTGCCTGCCTCTCTGCCTACTTGTGATTTCTATCTGTTAAATAAATAAATAAATAAATATTTTTTTTAAAAATCCTCTACCTTCAGCTCATGATCATGAGATCATGATCCCAAAGTCCTGGAATCGAGCCCCGCATCAGGCTCTCTGCTCAGCGGGGAGGCTGCCTTCCTCCTCTCTCTCTCTCTGCCTGCCTCTCTGCCTACTTGTGATCTCTGTCTGTCAAATAAATAATAAAATCTTAAAAAAAAAATTCACCTTGGTTCTCACAGAATGTTGATTTCCAGTGATCTTGCTGGAACAATTTTCTCCTTTTTTCCCCCAGATACTCTCTTTTTTATTGTAAAGATCTTTAATTTGTTGTGTTTATTACAAATTAGTGATTAACGGCCAGTCTCTGTGTGAATAGTTCAGCAGATGACCAAGACACTCCACTGGCAATATAAGTGAATTCAGGTATTGTCACAGTGGTAATTTTTGTTGTTACTACAGATAATAGTAATATCCTCACTCTTTATTGTTCTTTCATTCATTAGTACTGAAAGGAATTTAGTTTTACAGATTTTATTTAGTTCAGGACTGGATCAAGCATTTTTGTAACTAGAAGTTCATGTTTGTAATTAGTTTAGTCACTTATCCTAATTATTTTAATTAAAAATACTGTTCTTTTAAATAAATGGTAATGTCTAACCTGAGTGAGAAAATACTTTTTTGTCATTTGAATGCTGTTTATTTCCAGAGAACATATTACCTTTTAAAAATCAAGTGTTTTGTTTATTTTTTTAGCATACCTCCAGATAATCTCTCTATTCAAGAATTTCAGAGAAATGAAAGTATTGATGTTGAGGTGAGGAAGCTATTTAAAACATTTTCCCATACTGTTTGTGCAAAGCAAATAGTAGAAATATTGAAACTATAAAATTGCTAAGAGAAAAAGTAAAGTAATAGGTTTAAGATTGAACCTAAAAGCAGTAAAACTCTCACATAGATTAAAGGTTAGTTTTGAAAGCACTGACATGATTTCCTTAACACTTGTTAGCTTTGTGCCTAAATATGAAGTTGTAGTCATTTAATAATTTTAAAAAGCAGTTGATTGAGTAAAATCTGTCAGTTATTGAGCATGTATTTGAGAGTTTGCTCTATAGTTTGGCAAACCAGGTGTTAGTGGTTCAAACTAATCACTAAGTTGTTTAGAATTTTTTAAGTAGGCTCTATGCCCAACACAGGGCTTCAGTGTGGCCCTGAGATCAGGTGTCACACACCTCAGTCTTCTGACTGAGTCAGCCAGGCGCCCCTAGGTTTTTGTTTTTAACCAGCTGTAGATAAAACCTCTAGAACTCTGGAGGCACATAATGAGTATTTTTTTAAAGATTTTTTTTTAATTGTAAATGGAGTTTAAGGAAGTAGTTTTTTAATGGGTTCTTTGTTGGGGGACGTGTTTTGATTTTTCTTTAAGTGGGATAAAGGATCTTTTAAGTAAATCAAATAAGTAGACTACTTTAAAGTGTACATGAAAAGTATATGTATGCATCATATACATATAAAATACTGCCTTTTGTCCCGTGTTTTAAAACTCTTGTAAACTCCTTTTTCTTCAAAGGGCAAAATAATGCATTATATATTAGAAATGAGCTGTTTAGCAAAAATGAGTATGACTTTACTTTCTGTTTTGGCTTATTCTTTATGATTCTAAAAAGGTGATTTAACCAGATTTATTCTTAAATCTGTTTTTGGATATTTTATTCTAACATGGATGCATTTCATATAATATCAACATTTATTAAAATGACTGCATAGTAAACAGTTTATACTGTTGACTGTTTTGTAATTTATTATTAAAAAATAAAATAAATTTATTATTATTACTAAGGCAGATGAAATAGGCTACTCATCCTGTGTGTTAACATTAAAATATTTATGCACTTTATTAAGAAACATTCTTTAATTGATTTTCTTTTAAAATAAAATTTAGATTTTAGTCTAGAAATTGTCATTTGTGTTGGTCTTTTTCAAGAAAAAGATGCATTTGAGTTTACCTCTTTTGTTTTAGGTAGTTCAGCTTATCAGCACTGAGATACTACCTTATGCCAATTTTATTCCTAAAGAATTTGTCGGTCAGATAATGACTATGCTTAATAAGGGCTCAATACACTCTCAGTCTTCTTCATTTACGGGTATGTTATTTTAATGATTTATTAAAAATTTTAGTAATTATTGAAGTACTTTGGATGAGGCTGATTATAGAAATGTGTAGTCCTATGATTTTGGTAAATTGTGAACTTGAGAATTGTCAGATAAGTTTTAAGAATGTGATAGAATATTAAGTTTTATAAGGAGAAAATGTGAATATTCTGTGAATTCTGAATTGAATTGCAAAGCACTTACGAAATCTGCCTAAGTCACTGTTGGCCGACACAAGTTAACAGTTCTGTGAAATCATGGATTATTGGGAAGGAGTAAGTGTATATTCTGCCACCTAGCATTTGGCTAACTTCAATGAATCTCAGTTTTGTCATCTGTGAAATAAAGATATTGATATCAATTGCTCAGAATTTTAAATTATGGCTAACCAATTAAAACAAATAGATGCCATAACATTTGTTAATGGAACTAAGCTTAGTAAATGCTTATTATGTGCAGGGTATTACACTAGCACGTGACCTCTTTCCTTACAATGTTTCTATGAGAATAGTTTCCACCATATTGCAGAGGGAAATAGGCTTAAAAAGGTTGGAAAAATTATCCATAATCTAAAGACTGGAAGCCAGATTCATCCTTAAAAAGAAATTCATGCTTCTTTTCATTTTATCATGCTACCTTATTGGGAGATAATACTTAAATTGCCTTATGCTATTATTTCTTTTTTTCCTAAACCTGTGCTCAATTGCTAAATGTAATTGTGTGGTATCATAACATGATTTTTCTCTTGATATGATTAAAAAATTTTAAATTTGTGCCATGCATATCCATTATCCCCAGAATTTACCAGAGCCACGACTAACTTCTGGGGAACTGTGCTGAACACTTTAAAGAGCGTGTAAATGTGCACAGTTTGGCCACTAGGTGTCTCTCATACTGCTTAGTTCAGAAACTACAGTAGTTTTTTGCGGCCCAGATAAGTGATAAAAGTGATCTGGTAAGTGCAGATTTGACGAACATAAAAATCTCAGAAAAAAGATTAAATCCTACTTATATGTTAATATAGTCAACTTTTTATTATTAAGAGTATATAAAAATTTCTAGATACATTTTTATAAAAGTATTACAAACAATATTTATAATCAGATGTAAATATTTTAAGCTAAATAAGGACCACTGAATTGCCATGTATACTTTTCAAGCAATTTCTGTCCTGCCATTTAAAGTATTAAATATACCAAGATAAAAAAGGTACATGGACATTTTTCCAGTGGCTTTGCCATAGGACACAAACTTCTCAGTTTGAACTTGGAGGGCTTTTTTTTCTTTAAAGATTTTATTTATTTATTTGACAGACAGAGATCACAAGCAGGCAGAGAGGCAGGCAGAGAGAGAGGCAGAAGCAGGCTCCTTGCTGAGCAGAGAGCCCGATGTGGGGCTCGATCCCAGGACCCTGGGATCATGACCTGAGCTGAAGGCAGAGGCTTTAACCCACTGAGCCACCCAGGTGCCCCTTGGAGGGTTTTTTAAAACATATATATAGAAAGCCTTCTGTGCTAAAATGGACCAGCCTATAAAGACTTAGGTTCCAGAGATCATTTTTGGTCTACCACTCTTAAGTGTGACTTGATAGCCAAAGCTTTCAGAGAAAATCTTCCAGCACGAAAGAGAAAAACCAAAACAAATGAAGAAGAAATAAAAGAAACTCGGAGGAAATGTAAATTCAGGACCACAGAAACATTCAGCTCCCAAAAAGCACGATTATAATTAGGATGTTCAAAGAGATAAAAGACTTTACATCCATGAAACAGAAAATGCTATTAAGAAGGAGCAATCAGTATAAGAAAGAGCTCATAGAAACTAAAAATGTGACCACTAAAATAACAAGTTCAGTGAAGGGTTGCAAGAAAATATAAGGAAATAATCCCGAAGGCAAAGAAAGACAAAAAAGTGGGCAATATGAGAAGAAAGAAAGAAAATGAATCCAAGGGGTCTAACATCTGACAGTAGGTCTTCCAGAAAGAGAAAATACAGAGCAAAGCTAAAAGAGGAAATTATCAAAGACATAAACCAAAGAAATCAGTCTCCAGATTAAAAATGGCCACTCAGTAACCAGAACAGTGGAAGAAAACAGATCCACAAGAAGATCCACAAATTTCTTGTTGTCATGAAATTTCAGAGTACTTGGGCTAAAGAGAAGATTCTGTAAGATTTCAGAAAGAAAAGGGAAAAGGCCAACACAAAAGAATTTTGTCAAGATGATACTGGACTTCTCAGTAGCAGCATTGGATGCTAAAAGACATGGACGCAGTGGTTTCAGAGCTACAGTCGGAAAGGATTTTTAACATGGAGTTTTATATGTAGGCCCACCATTGTCAGAGTATAAGCATGGAATGGTAGTTCTCAAATGTCAGCATGCATTAAAATCAGTTCCAAGGGCAAGCTATTACTGGGCTGTAGTCTCTGAGCTTCTGATTCAATAGGTCTGGTGTGGGATGCAAGAATATGCATTTCTAGGGGTGCCGGGGTGGCTCAGTGGGTTAAAGCCTCTGCCTTCAGCTTGGGTCATGATCCCAGGGTCCTGGGATCAAGCCCCACATTGGGCTCTCTGCTCAGCAGGGAGCCTGCTTCCTCCTCTCTCTCTGTCTGCCTCTCTGCCTACTTGTGATCTCTGTCTGTCAAATAAATAAATAAAATCTTAAAAAAAAAAAAGAATGTGCATTTCTGATGAGTTATCTGGTGGTGCTGATGCTGCTAGGTAACACTGCTTGAGTACCACAGTAAAGTAATGATGTTCTTGGAAATGCAAGTTCTGAAAATTTTTACTTCCTATTCAGTCTTTCTCAGGTACTCCAGAATGTGTTTCATGAAAACAAAGGAGTAAACCAAAGAAACGGCATGGATCTAGGAAGTTGGGTATAAAACAAGAGAGAATAAAGACAATTCTGAGGGTTTGGCAGAGACTCTTTGGAGGATATAGCTGGATGGCAGGTCTGGAGAGCAGCTAGTCCACACTAGAGCAGAGGTCTGGCTCTGGGGAAGATGTTGCCAAGAGGAAGGAGGAAAGGGAGAGAGGGAGGAAGAAGAAAGAAAGAGTATTGCAAGTTTGACCTTGTTGGAAAAATATTGAGAGGTATTTGATAGTGCTGTCAAGGGTATAAAAAGACAAAGATAAGAAAAATATTATGTAGAAGTGATGAGAGTGGGCAGTCTTCCCTTGCTTTTGATCTTGCAAGGAGGAAAATCGTTATATATATTCTGTTAGCCGTAAGTTTTTCATAGATGGCTTTCATCAGTTGAAGAATTTCCTGTTTCTAGGTGGCTAAGAGTTGTTATCATTAAGGTTATTAATTTAGCCTTTTGTTAACCATCAATAATTGTCAATTTTACAGAAGCAGAGATTGATATTCGTTTGAGAGAGGAATTTTCTAAAATGTGTTTTGAAACATTGCTCCAGTTTTCCTTCAGTAATAAAGTCACAACACCTCAAGAAGGCTACATCTCACGAATGGCACTCTCAGTGCTTTTAAAGAGATCTCAAGATGTGCTTCATCGCTATATAGAGGATGAAAGATTAAGTGGTAAATGCCCTCTTCCAAGGTACAGATTTTATTTTATAGATGAAGGAAATACATTATCTTAATTACTACTAATAAAAAAAGCTCTGAGCACCAAGTTGTTTTCATAAGAGATTTGATATGACCTGAAGCTGTTTATAATTTTATTTTATACAGTGTAAATATTCATAAGTTTTGCTGCAGATATATTAGTGTGTCTTATTATGGGGTGCTCTTTCAGACTGCTCATGGAGGTTAAGTAATATATATGTACCAAGTTTCCTTTTTGGATTTAAAAGAAAATTTTGAATTCTAAAATATGTCTTCTTAAGGATTTCTGGATAAGGACTTATGGATCTGTATGAGCACATGGGTGTTACTCTCTCTAGAGAAAAAAATAATAGGTAAATCATACTCCAGAAACTTCCTAGTTTGTTTTAGTTATTTTTAGATTTCTCTGTAAGTCAGGTAGCCATGTCTTCGATCTTCTTTTCATCTGACTTGCTTAATTAAGCCCTTGTTCCTAGACTAATTTGCTTCCCATTTAGCCATGCTGTGTCAGCAAAATGGACTCTAGGTCTTTCTGCTAAGCCACGGCTAATCAAAGTTGGGGTAGAAATCAGAATTCATAAAAAAATGCAATCATAAATTATGGTTATGTCAGCAATCTGTTTTTTAATATGGGAATTAGAGTTTAAAGCAAAACAAATGAAACAGAATAATATTGGAAGACAAAGTTGTCAAAGTCAAAAAAGAGTTAACGAAACTCATGATAGGTTCCATCTCATATAAGGTAATGTTGGAGAGGTAAATCACCAGTCCTAAATCCTTGCGTACATTCTTACTTACAATAAATTTTTGAAGTGAGAATTGACTTGTTTGAAGATAAAGACTTTTTAAAGCTTTTGATATGTATATTACAAATTGCCTACCAGAGATTTCTACCAATTTACATTCTCCTAGGAGTATGTAAATATTCTTTTCCTCAGTTTTTGGTATTTTAAAATTATTTGCCAATTTATGATTTATCTTTTTAAAATTTGATGAATGTAAAATAGCTACATAGTAGTTTGCTATTTTTTTTAAAGATTTATTTATTTATTTTACAGACAGATCACAAGTAGGCAGAGAGGCAGGTAGAGAGAGAGGGGGAAGCAGGCTCCCTGCTGAGCAGAGAGCCCAATGTGGGGCTCGATCCCAGGACCCTGAGATCATGTTTTTTAAATTATCAATACTTAGTCATTTATATTGCTATTTTTGAGACCCACTGTATTTTAAATTTTTAAACATAAATTATACCTTCTCATATTCAGAATTATATATGAAAAAGTTCCAAAGACAGGTGTTGGTAATTTGGTTATGGGCATAATTGAAAATTGATTTGTCAAAATTGATCTCTGAAGTATGCTTTCAAAGCTGTAATAAAGTTGCTTTGCTTGGAATATTTTTTATTTATTAGATTATGAGATTTTATTTCAGAAAGTAACTTTTCCTTTTTTTAATGTTTTTAATGTTTATTGCTTTTAAATTCAGTCTTATTCATAGTTGTCTTATAAAAGTGTTATATTGTGGGATGCCTGGGTGGCTCATTTGGTTAAGCAGCTGCCTTCGGCTCAGGTCATGATCCCAGCGTCCTGGGATCAAGTCCCACATCGGGCTCCTTGCTTGGCAGGGAGCCTGCTTCTCCCTCTGCCTCCCACTTTGTCTGCCTGTGCTCGCTCTCTCTCTCTCTAACAAATAAATAAAAATAAAATCTTTAAAAAAAAAAAAAGTGTTATATTGTGTCATCCTCTGTTTGACTCAGTATCATGACATTATTTTCTAAACTACATTGCAACATAATGACATTCTTCTATGCTAAAAAAGGAGACTTGAAATATAGTGTCATAGTAGTAGAAAACTTTTTTTTAGAATGAAAACATAGATTTGTATCAGGACTGAGGAGACTATTTAGGGAGAAAGAAGGGAATCAAGCTACTCTTGATCCTTTACTCCCAAGTGCATTCTTCATTGCTAATGTCTCCAAATAATCATGCGTTGGGTTTAATTTTCAGCATGTTTCTTTTGTTGTGTTAGAAACTTTAAAGGTACTATCATATTTTTTCCCTACCCCAGTACTATTGTAATTTTTAAAAAAGATTTACTTAATTATTTGAGAGAGAGAGTGTAAGAGGGCAGGGGGAGAGGGAGAGAGAGAGTCAAGCAGACTCCACACTGAGCTTAGAGCCCACACAGGGTTTGACCTCATGATCCTGAGATCATGACCTCATGACCCTGAAATCATGACCCTGAGATCACAGGGAGCTGAAACCAAGTGTTGGGCGCTTAACCAACTGCGCCACCAAGGCGTCTCTGTATTGTTGTAATTTTAAATGTCCTTTTAACAGCATGATAAAATTATATGCCAGGAGGTAGTAGTAGTCTTTATTCCCATTTAAACATTGGCAAATCCCTTTTAGCACTAACTAGTTAAAGAGGAAAAAAGAACTTTTGTAGAGAAGTTTTTTTTTTTTTTAAAGATTTTATTTATTTATTTATTAGAGAGAGAGAGAGCACAGGCAGACAGAGAGGCAGGCAGAGGCAGAGGGAGGAGCAGGCTCCCTGCCGAGCAAGGAGCCCGATGCGGGACTCGATCCCAGGACGC
>ML102933.1:141408-174681 GCA_003697995.1 Taxidea taxus jeffersonii
GCGTCCTGGGATCGAGTCCCGCATCGGGCTCCTTGCTCGGCAGGGAGCCTGCTCCTCCCTCTGCCTCTGCCTGCCTCTCTGTCTGCCTGTGCTCTCTCTCTCTCTAATAAATAAATAAATAAAATCTTTAAAAAAAAATAAAAAAAAACAAAAAGCATGTATAAAATAAATTTAAATAGTTATGTGAAATATCTTACAAATAAATTTAGATTTGCCTGAATAGATGCCCCAGTCTTGAAATGGATAATTTATGATAAAAATAACTATAAATCTTATTTGTACACTGAAGTACATATTAATAAAATAATTTTTCTTTTATAAGAATTTAAAACTAATATTATCTTTGCATTGTATTGTGTCTAGTATTTTTTCAAAGTATACCTACTTGTATAAACCTAGTAAAAAACACACATGGCATATCTTAAAATCCTGATAGAAATAATTTCCCATGTCTTTTTCAGGCAGCAAGTAACAGAAATCATATTTGTTTTAAAAGCAGTCAGTACTCTCATTGATTCACTTAAGAAAACTCAGCCTGAGAATGGTAAGTGCTTAGAAACTCAGTTATTATAAACTCATAGCATTTATGTTCTATTTCTGATGCACTTTTCTATTATCATTAAGTTAACTGAATTTTAGGAATATAACAGCTGTTTGGCTTTCTTTTTTCCAGGCCTTATAACAGCAAAGAATCAAGTCCTTTAGGATTTTAATTAAGTAAAATTAATTTGTAATGTTTCAGTATTCAGTAAATTGTATTCAGTATTAAGTAAAATGTAATTTGTAATGTTTCCTTATGTTTAAATAACAGGTTTTTTTTTTTAAACTAGGTCTGAATTCAGGATGTTGCATGGATAATTCATAGTTCATATATTTTTAATGTAGAGCATCACTGAGTTTTTGGGTAGGTGTAGGCTTCCATCCTACATTTGTACTGAATAAACTGTACAACTTTGAATCACTTTATAGCTTTATCTCATTTGTTTCTCCTTTCTGTAACTCATTCCTCTTCTTTACATTCCTCTTCATTCCATTCTTTACATTATTGCCAGAAATGGTTTTTCCAAAAGTGCAGCTTTGATCATTCATTTTCCCATCTTTGTAAAGCAAAAAATTTTCATTTACCATTACTTACCAAATGCTGAGAGTATTGTTGTCAGACCCCATTAGATTTATGGTTTATTTCCACTAGACCTCATATATCCTATTTTCCCACCAAACTAAAATTCTCAGTCTTCCCAACAAATATTCCCAATCTTTTGCTTATTTCAGTCTTCTGCCTACATCTACCTAGTTCAACTATCACTCTGCTTTTAAACCTTGTTTTTAATCCTTAATGGTGAGTGATTTCTCTTTTCATTGAATTCGTAGCATGTGTACCTTTGTCTTAAATCACTCTGTATGTGTTGCAGTTACACACATAACTGGCTCAGTTCCCTTAACTGGTAAACTTCTTGAGAGGCTTTTTGGGGCATGCTTTGTTCTATTTTCAATGCTCTGCATTGCAACATGAAGTGGTTTGAAGACAGGATAAAGAGCTGGCACCAGAATATGAGTTAATTGTGTCAGTGAACACAATGGTTCAGTTGACTTTTTTTTATTTTTAAGATTTTATTTATTTATTTGACAGTGAGATAGGGAATACAAGCAGGGAGAGTGGGAGTTGGAGAAGCAAGCTTCCCACTGAGCAGGGAGCCCGATGTGGAGCTCGATCCCAGGACCCTGGGATCACCACCTGAGCCGAAGGCAGCTGCTTAATGACTGAGCCACCCAGGTGCCCCAGTTGACATTTTTTTTTTTTAAGATTTGTATTTATTTATTTGACAGAGATCACAAGTAGGCAGAGAAGCAGGCAGAGAGAGAGGAGGAAGCAGGCTTCCTGCTGAGCAGAGAGCCCGATGTGGGGCTCAATCCTAGGACCCTGGGATCATGACCTGAGCCGAAGGCAGATGCTTTAACCCACTGAGCCACCCAGGCGCCCCTCCCAGTTGACATTTTTAATACAACAAGCTTTTGTTAAAGAGGGAAGTGTGTTGATTTATATTCAATACTCATATATTGAGTATATTACATACTCAAGGAAGTTCCTAATAAATGCCTAATAAATGAGTCATAGGATATTTGTTCCTGGCAGTTGCTATATAGTAAGAGTAAATACTTATTTTTCTCTTTTCAAAATTTACCCACTGGTGCTTTGGCTTAGAAAGGGTGAGTATTATACTAAACCTTAAGGACCAATACATTTATATTTATTCAATCCAAAGGGAGAGGTAGAGTTTGTAAGAAAATTGTGGGAGCAATATTCTGATTTCATCCCATCAAATTCAAATACAAGTTTTCTTAAAAAATATCCTGGTTGATATTTCAGAGAGGGAAACCATGCATTAACTTCCTAGTGACCAGTAAAATTTTTGTTAGATTATAGGATAGAATTGGATTCTTTTTTTTTTTTTTTAAGATTTTATTTATTTATTTGACAGACAGAAATCACAAGTAGGCAGAGAGGCAGGCAGAGAGAGAGGGGGAAGCAGGCTCCTGGCTGAGCAGAGAGCCCGATGCAGGGCTGGATCCCAGGACCCTGAGATCATGACCAGAGCCTTAACCCACTGAGCCACCCAGGTGCCCTTAGAATTGGATTCTTAAAGTATATTTAAGACTTAAACATTCTCCAATTAAAAATTCTCCAATCCCCATGTTATTGCTAGAGATATATTAAATATAATGAGTGTATTTCATGCGATGTGCTTGCATGATTTTGTAGGATTTTTATATAGCTGTCAAGAATTTAAGCAGAATTTGTATAAAGGAAGAAGAAAAGAAGGGGCACCTGGGTGGCTCAATCATTAGGCATCTGTCTTCGTCTGGGTCATGATCCCGGGGTCCTGGATAGAGCCCCGCATCGGGCTCCCTGCTTGGCAGGAGGCCTGCTTCTCCTTTTCCCACTCCACCTGCTTGTGTTCCCTCTCTTGCTGTCTCTCTCTCTCTCTGTCAAATAAATAAATAAAATCTTTAAAAAAAAACAGGAAGGAAAATGTAACTTTTTTTTATTTCTTTCTTTTCTTTTCCTTTTTTTTTTTTTTTTTAAACAAAGCCAGTGGGCCATGAATAGGGCAGTGTATTAGTGGTAGATGATTTAAGTAAACTGTTACAAATTGTCTAAGAGAGTTTGAATTGTGGCTTTGGATATATGAAGTAAAAATTTAAATTAAATGTAATCATAAATGATGATGATATTATAACATATTAGCTTTGATAAGCTTCATTAAGAAACAGAGAAAAAGAAGGTAACTTAGAAAAAGTCAGGCCTTTCCAGTGGAAATATGTTGGATTGCTCATAGGTATTCCAGAATTAATTCAGGAGAACAGGTACAAAGTTTGGAACTGTGTATACCCAACATTTGTTTAGGACATTTGTCATTTGTTTTGGGGCTTTTTAGGGGGAGAGAAGATATTTGTTAGACTTATTTTTAATTTGGGGGAATTTTGTTTTTATTGTTTTATTTGATCTTTACGTTAAAATTTAATAAGCAATAACATTACACATGGTTCGGAAGTTCCAATAGAAAGACATACTTGGAAAAGTTTTAAGATCATCTTTACCCTATTTTAGATCTGTCTAGTTCTTAACTTACCGTAGGCAACCATTTTTATTATTTTGTGGATCTTTCCAAAAGTTTATTATGTAAATACCAAATATATACCCCAGTATGCCTCCAGTTTTGAACATAAATGAATACACATAATAGACCATACTAGATCTACTGTTCTGAATACTCTATTTTTTTCTGCTTCATGTAATATGGAGATTCTTCCATATCAACGCATGCAGCTTTTTCATTCCTTTTTGGTAGGTAGTCCAAGGTGCCCACCAAGATCTATAGTGGGCTTTAAAAAATATATATTTTAATTTAAGAAATTTGAGTAACTTCTTCTGAGTTTAAGGTGTGATCTTAAAAAATGTATTTTTGTATTACCCTATAAACCAATAAACCAAGACTTAATTTTGTCGGTTGACTTTCTATCTGGGGCAATCTAGATGCTAGGTTTCAGTCTGTGCAACTTTTTTTTTTTTCTTTTCTTTTTTTTTAACTGTAGCAAAATACACATAAAAATTTATAATTAGCTATTTTTATGTGTACAGCTTAGTGGTATTAAATATCTTCATAATAGTGTACTACCATCAGCAACATCTATCTCCATAACTCTTTTCATCTTGTAACTGGAACTCTATACTCTTTAAACAATAACTCCTTATTCCCCACTTCTCTGAGCCTCTGGCAACCACCATTCTTTTTTCTATCACTATGATTTTGAATATTTTGAGTACCTCATATAAGTGAACTATATAAATTATCTTTTTGTGTGCTCGCTTCGGCAGCACATATACTAAATTGTCTTTTTGTGACTGGCTTTTTTCACTTAGCATAATATGATCATGGTTCATTCATACCATAGAATGTTGGAGAATGTCCCTTTTAATAATGAATAATATTTCAGTGTGTGTGTGTGTGTCTATGTGTGTGTGTGTTGTGTGTATGAATCGTATTTTCCTTATCCATTCATCCATTGGTACACACTTGGGTTGATTCCACATTTTAGTTATTGTGAATAATGCTGCTATGAACATGTGTATACAGAAATCTCTTTAAGACCCTGCTTTCAATTCTTTTGAGTATATACCCAGAAGTAGAATTGCTGGATTATATGGTAATTCTATTTTCTATTTAATTTTTTTTTAATTTTTTAATTTTTTTATTTTTAAAGATTTTTATTCATTAGAGAGACAGAGAGACCACAAGCAGGCAGAGAGAGAAAGCAGATTGCCTGCTGAGCTGGGAGCCTGACATGGGACTCGATTCCAGGACCTGGAGATCATGACCTGAGCTGAAGGCAGATGCTTAACCATCTGAGCCACCAGGCGCCACTCTTATTTTTTACTTTTTGAGGAACCACTATGTTATTTTCCACTATGGCTGTACCTTTTTACATTCCAACCACGAGTCAACAAGATTCTAATTTTTCCACATCTTCACGAATACGGGGTTTTTTTGTTTGTTTCATTTTTATTTTTGTTTTTGTTGATAATAGCCATTTTAATGAGTAAGAGGCGGGGCGCATTGTAGTTTTGATTTACATTTCCCTCATGATTAACGATGTTGAGCATCTTTTCATGTGCATTACTGGCCATTTGTATATCTCCTTTGGAGAAATATTTAAACTCATTGCACATTTTTTGAATTGAGGTGTTTGATTTTTTGTTTTTGTTGAAGCCTCTTTATCTGCATCTCTGTGATCAGAAGCATCGATCAGAGAGCACAAATCCCTGTTATTTGGAGGCTGGGTCATTTTTGCCCACTGGACTTTTGCAGGCTTTGTGCTAGCTGCTCCAGGAACACGTGCACACCTGCCGACCACGTGGCTAGCAGTGAGGGATGTGTAGCTGCTACAGTGCTACGACCTGAAATTGACTGAAATTAATCACAATAAACTGTCCAAGTCTACCTCTGGAAGTTGCAAGCCTTCAGTAGAATGCCAAAATAGTTGGCATCAAGCAGATTCTGCCAATGCAATTGTTGTCTGGGTGGGTAGACAGATTCCTGGTACTTCCTACTCTGCCATTTTTCTAGAATCCTCTCTGTACAATCTTTTGTTAAATGATTAGTGGAACGTTTCACAGACAATAGCTGGAGAAGACTGTTTAAAACTTCTTAGACTGGTAGTTTTTAAAATGTTTCTTTTCTGTCAAGCAGCACAATTCTTTTTACAAAAGAAATCTGATATTGATTCCCAACATATAAAACAGATAAAAACAGCTCTGGCCTGACATTCCCTCCCTCACCGTTCCCATCAGCCCTACTCCCACTCTGAAGAAGCCCCTGTTTGAGTGAAGTAGGGATTACATGAACAGGTCAGCATTTCCCAAGATTAGTACTAAGCAGTGATTATTAATGATGATGAGTGGTGTCAGTAGATACTGAATATAAAAAAGTTCCATAACCAAATTAGTTTTGGAAGCCCTGAATAAAGTTAAACCTCTTCTTTTACTGCAGATTTTTAATAAATTCATGTGAATTATGACTCCCCCAAAAGGAAGATAATATATATAACATGTGTCAGACTTACCTGAAAATTATTTTTTTTAATAAGAAGTATCTTGAAGGACACTAGTTTGAGAAACTCATTCCTTTATTCTCCAACAAAAGTTGAGATAAAGAGAAATTGGAGTGAAAAACAATTAAAGTTCTCATGTATGACATAGTATTCTTTCTTTTATACTCTACTGCCTCCTAGATTTGAGACTTATTCCATGAAGTGTCATATACATATACTATCTAATGAAATCTGTCAGCTGGTTTTTTATTCCATCTTGTACTCTCAGCAATATGCATAGTACTTCCAAGAAAATAGGAATGTAATATGTGATCTCAGAGTATGAGGATATTATAAATTAATTAGGATATAAATAGCCAAATAGCATTCACCCATAACTCCAACTCCACCCCAACTGATTTTTAGTGCCCGAACTCTCCACACAGCCACTAGAGTGGTGTTTTGAAAGTCACGATCCAATCATGACACTCCCTACTTAAAAAAAGGATCTGTGGCTCCTTTTGCCTAGGAGATAAGAGGCTGTTCCATTCAGAGCTGTATGGTCTCCCCACCCTTCCAACCTCCTCTTCCGAAACCCAGACATACCCTTGCCCAAAGCCATAGCAAGTGGCTTGCTGTTCCTCAAACATATGGTACAGTTCCACATCTCTAAGCCATGTCCTCATTCAGTAAATACTGTGTTGCTCATTTATCCAGCCCGTTCAGCAAGTATTTACTGAACACCTACTATGTGTTCTAGGTACCCAGACAACTGGAAGGAACAAAAAAGTCCAGGTCCCTGCTCTCAAAAAGCCTGGACGGGAAGACAAAGACAAGTCTCTCTGTCTGTCTCTCTCTCTATATATATTATAAAATCACTTATGAAGGTGAAGTTAACTACAACACATAGAATCGCAATGATTGTGATGATGACTATGGTTTGGTTTAGGAGATAAGAGAATCTTGTTGTGAGGATGGAACTGAACACCTACTGAGAGGAGAGGCAGATTCAGGGACAATGTGCCTGAGTAGAGGGAACAGCTATCACAGGGTCCCACCAGGAAGGAATTTGCTCTGTGATGCAGCGTGGCTAGAGGTTTGGAGGGTGCTAGGGGAAATGAGAGATGGGGGAGGGCAGGGCTGGAGAGGGAGGCAGGACGAGCCAGATTACTGAGGCAATTATAGGCCACAGTGTGAAATACAGATGTTAGTGATAGTGGTGAGGAACACAGACATGTCCCTCCCCACTGAAGTTTAAATGTAGTGATATACATTAAAGATTAGGAAGCAGTACATGATAAGAATGGATCTGTGTGGTCACTTGAAACTAAAATGAATATCAAGGACGTTACTGGGAAAATCATTTAAATGTTTATATTTTTAGCATACAAACATAAGAAATGGAGTTGTGTTCTCATTCTTCTTCAAATACATACTACATTATGTGGCACTTATACTGAAAATGATAAACGTTTGAATTCCAGATTATTTTGTCAGCGTCCAAGGCCTTCACAAATTGAAGTATCGTTTAAAATGGACGTTATCGGGGCGCCTGGGTGGCTCAGTGGGTTAAGCCGCTGCCTTCAGCTCAGGTCATGATCTCAGGGTCCTTGGATTGAGTCCCACATCGGGCTCTCTGCTCAGCAGGGAGCCTGATTCCCCCCTCCTCTCTCTGCCTGCCTCTCTGCCTACTTGTGATCTGTCAAATAAATAAAATCTTTTAAAAAAAATTTTAAAAAAATAAAATGGACGTTATCAAATTTCTTGGTATTGATGACTCTGCACACTGACCGTATGTTTTTCCTTCATATCTTATTAAATAGTGCAGGAAATCTCCCAAAGATTAAAAAAAAAAAGGGGGGGCGCCTGGGTGGCTCAGTGGATTAAAGCCGCTGCCTTCAGCTCGGGTCATGATCCCAGGGTCGTGGGATCGAGCCCCATATCGGGCTCTCTGCTCTGCGGACAGCCTGCTTCCTCCTCTCTCTCTCTGCCTCTCTGCCTACTTGTGATCTCTGTCTGTCAAATAAATAAATAAAATCTTAAAAAAAAAAAAAAAGGGTACAAGTCTGTGGAATCTCCGTATTTGGGGATTTTTTTCTTTGCCTTGTATTTAAAAGATTGTTTATGTTAATTGCATAATCTCTGCTATTTAAACTCACATGTTTTTGAGATTTTATACTTTTTAATTACAGTTGATGGAAATACCTGGGCACAGGTGATTGCTTTATACCCAACTTTAGTAGAATGCATCACCTGCTCATCTGCAGAAGTCTGCTCTGCGCTTAAAGAGGCACTAGTTCCTTTTAAGGATTTCATGCAACCACCAGCATCCAAAGTTCAAAATGGAGAATCTTGACCAGCTACAATAATTTTAAAGAAGAAAGATAACTCAAGAATATCTGATCCTCAGTGAGTCTTCTATGAGAAGGACATTTCTTACCACAAGTAATTCTTGGCAGCTGTTGTTGGCCTCTTAAGAAATTGTACTTACCTGAGTTCAGTAATTCATATTACAAGCTTACATGTCAACAAAGCCTCCTGAATGAGTAGCAGTGGAAGCCTTTAGTAAGTTAAACTGATGGAGAGAGAGTTAATGTAACTACAACACGCCTGCTACTTTATCTTCAATTGGTGATTTAAAAGTGAGCTTATGTACAGTTTGTGGTGTATGTGATGTACTTTTTAAAATGAAAGAAAAGCTATTTCATTCAGTCAGATTTATTAGGCTGGTGTTTTTGCACCCTTTTTCAAGTACAAAAGTACTAAAATTTTATGCAAGATGGTACTGTAACATTCCACATTATCTATAACCAGCCTTTGTAAACAAAGGGAACTGATAAACTTGTGTGTATAATAAATGGTACAGTTCTGTATAAAATAGTTGCATTTATTATTTAAAATTTTAAAATATTGATAATGTTAAATGCTTGAAGCTAGTATTTATTATTAATACAAAATTGTTTGCTTACATTTTTACTTATAATTTGCCTTCTTAAGCAGCAGATATACTCACCATATGATCATGCAGTTATCTCAGTGCTTATTTTAAATGTATTTACTAGTGACTATTAAACATCTGATCAGAAAGGTCATGTGAACACAGCAGCAAATAGTTTATGATTTGCTGATTTTGCAACTTTGAAGTATAGGTTATTAATACATTGGGATATATTGTAGCGCTCTGGCTCCATCATACCTCATTTCTTTAAATATCTTTCACAGCTTTCACATAAGTCTGTCTGTTTTTATATTTGGTATCTAAATTTTAAAGACTTTTCATATTATATTTCTACTGACTTTTTTTTCCCACTGACTAAGCATTTATCACTGTCTTTGAATTATTACCCAGGCAAGATGATTCCAGATTTCCTAAATTTTGCCTGTGAAGTTTTGTTCATTTCAGTGTTTCATTTTGTAATGTCTTCTCAAGAAGAAAAATAACCATGCTAACTCATAAATATGAAATGTGTGTGTATTCTAAAACAATGAGAAGTGTATTTTTGGAGATAGTGAATCACTTAGAAGTACAGTAAACTTTCTGTCATGGAGTAAATTGCTAATTTTGTTTCACTTTCCTCTCTTAGTGAAGAAGAAAAATGCTCTTGAGTACAATAACATAATTGTTTCTTAAAAAACTAACCTAGATCACTGTATTTTTTATTTAATGGATTATGATATTATCATATTTTTCTTAGTTAAATTTTCCTAAACATGTAAAGATGCAAAGATGTTTAAAACAATGGTTAAGAAATCATAATGGTTTCAATATTGTGTTAATGTGCTAGAAGGCCTTTGATTTTAATAGAATTTATACATTTTAGCCTCTCAAATAAATATAAAACTAGGAGAAGATACTAGAATTGAGTAATAGATGAGAAACAATTTTGAGGCTATTGTAATTGTGTAATTATTTAATTTGCGCTATTATCTATAAACATGGTAAGGTCTTTTTCGGAGGGGATATTATTTTTATTTACCAGAATTAATGAATTTCTATTTTATAATTTCACCTAGAATTAAGGTAAATTATGGCATTTCCTAGAGTCTGTCTCCAGCATTTTCCTTAAAGTTGTAAAAAGAAAAATCATTCAAGCTGTGTATTCAGTTTATTTCCTACATTTGGATATGTTAAATTAAGGATTAGAAAAATCTGTTTATCACTGATAGACTGCCGAAATAGAATAACAAAGGTAGTGTGCCAGTTAAGTAACATGTTAAAAATACTGCCATGAATTTACATGAAGTGAAAATGTTTATTCTTGAGAAATAATAGACCAGTTGCACTCATAAAAATTATTCTCCAGTGAAAGTTAAAAATGAGTCAGAGGTTTATAGCATACATTTATATAAATTGAGTAGCTTTAGCTAATATCCTATTAGCTTTCAATACCAGGACCACTCCCTACAGACCAAAGCATAAATGTGTTAATACCATATAATATGGTAATCAGTGCCAGTCTTAGTGACAAGCAAAGTGAGCTGCCCCTTGGTGATATAATTTGATAGGTTTTTCCTCTCAGAATATCTCCTGCCACCCCCCAGGAGTCAACTAGCAGCAATTCATTCCCTTGAGTCAAACATTCCTCTTAGGCTGCATTTTCTAAAATATCCCGATTCCTGGGGAGGTTAACACAGAGCCCTTGTTTTGTTAGTATGAAGTGGGTTCTCTAGTGACTAGGAGAACTGAGCTATGTAAGATTACTAGATGCTAAGAGAGCATAAGAAAAAAAAGGAAGTTCCCAAGGCTAAGATTACAGCACAATTGACACTGTGATTAGTCCTTGAACCATTAGTAATAATGTCCTCTGGAATGCATACTATAAATACAATGAGTTTTAAGCCTCACATGAGCACTGTCACTGACAGTGCCTATCTTACATAGATAACCAGACAACAGGTATATTCCAACATTGGATTACAATTCTTTTCTGACTTTTTCCCATTATAAAAGTAACTAATTTTCAACTTGAATAGCTTACTTTTTATTTTCCTATAATGCTACCACTGCCAAAAAGGAAAAAAAAAAGGTGATTTTGTAGTGTCTCATTTAGTATTTCTTTATAACTAGTGTTAAAGTTTTGTTAGTTTTACTGTGTATGTTTGTGAGTAACATTTATTTATTAGGAGCCTGTAGGGGCCAAAAGAAAAAGAAAATGCATAAAAGTCTGGTTTAGAGAAAACCACTTTTCACTAGCTTTCGTTTTTAGTTTTATGATATTAGCAGCTATGTTGGGGTTTTTTTAAGTATTTTTATATTTATTTTTTTTAGAGAGAGAGCATGTGAGGAGGGGTAAGAAGGGGCAGAGAGAGAGGGAGAGAGAGAATCTTAAACAGGCTCTACACTGGGCATGCTCAATCTCATGACCCTGAGATCATGACCTGAGTGGAAATCAAGAGATGCTTATCAGACTGAGCTACATGGGTGCCCTAGCTGTGTCATTTATTGCCTATTTCCTTCCCATTTGAGTGTTAATTCAACTCTTGCTATATTCCTTATTATATTTAGCACCAGAAGGAAGAAATGAACAATTTATACATATATTTTATTCTGAAGAATAATACTCATTTGAATTCCATAAAAAGCCAGTAATGACTAGGTTGTCTTTTCTCACTATAACCATAGAGTGTTTTGCTCATTGTCACAATTTGATACCACTAGTCCCAGGTAACCATAAAGCCAAAGGGTCAGTTAAGAAACTGAGGGTGTGGGATACCTGGCTGGCTCAGTAGAGCATTCAACTCTGAATCCTGGGATTGTGAGTTCAAGTCATATGTTGGGTGTAGAGATTACTTATTAAAAAAATGAGAGTGAAGTAGCATAGGGTAGAGAAGTATTAATGAGGTTGTCATTATTATACTTGTATTACTAAAGAACAGTTTAGTTATTATGTAATGATCCAATATAATACAGTCTTCCCAAGTGCAGAATAATTCAGACGGGCAGCCAAATCCTCAAGAGACCACTATAGGTGGAGTCTGTGTAGTCTGGCAGAATACCTTCAGGAACCCACCTACCTGTAATTGCTATAAAATTTAATATTGGAGATTTAAAAGGCACAGAAGTAATATCCAGGCCAAGAATATTGTGAATTACTGTTTTGTGGTTTTTTGTTTTTTTTTTTAATCGAAAACTCTCACAGTGTGAACAAAAATAGTTTCAAGAAAGCATTGCCAGCAGCCTAATAGGTCTTTTAGATTTCTACAGATTAGGTTTGGCATTATGGCAGATATGCTGTTCTTCTATAAACTACCACATTTTATTGTGCTTAGTGTTCCTTGGGTGTATGCTAGAGTGGATTTTGTTTTTGTTTTTGTTTTTTTAATTACTATTGACGATAACAGGAGTTCATACCGGTTCAATTACTGAAAATAATTTTTAATACTTCAAAATCACTTGTATTCAATGTTTTTATCTGGCAAGTAGAGAAGCGCTTTCAATTTGAAAAGTTTTTATAGATTGGGAAAAAAGGTATAATGTCTTTGTATCTTGATTTATGTAAAAACTATTTCAGAGAAGTTAGGTAAATACCAATTTCTTATAAATCTAGCACTTTGGAGCATGCATGAGCGGGGGCAGAGGGAGACAATCTCAAGTAGACTCTGCACTGAGCGGGGAGCCCACCGTGGGGCTTGATCCCACGACCTTGAGACCACAACCTGAGCTGAAATCAAAAGTCAGCTGCCTAACTAAGTCACCCAGGTGCCCCAGTGTTGGTTCTCTTTAAAGGAGCTCACAGCGAGTCCTCTTGTGAATATAAACACTTAGAGATCTTGACTTTCGAGGCAGTGAGGAGCAGAGGCTCTCCCTCTTCTTTAATTAGGCATATGTAAGGGGTACCTAGTGGCTCAGTCAGTAGATCATGCGACTCTTGATCTTGGGGTCCTGAGCTTGAGCCCCATGTTGGCATAGAGTTTACTTAAAAATATAAAACTAACAAACCAGTAAATCATAACTTTAGGCATATAAACTTTTCAAAGCATCTATTATTTAATCTCTAAAACAGAGATGGTAATTAATGAGTTACTAATTCTTTGGAGAAAAGCAGCACATAGTTTGAATTTAGATAAGATTTTCTAAAGACATTGTTTAGGTTAATTAATTGTTCAAGTTTTCAGTAAATTTATTATTCTGTCTTGAGAACTTTGACTATGTATTTTTCTCCCTTTTTCTCCTGCATCCTTTCTTTCCTTCACCTTCCCTCCTTTTAAAAAAATTGTTTATCATCTTCTTTTTTTATACTTTCTCCTAGTTTTTTCTCCTTTTCATTCCTCTCTTATTTTCTGCCTCTTCTGTTCCAGCTCTTCCTTTAATTTCAACTATACTTTTGTTCAAAAGAAGCAGAGCTATTAGTGGTAGGACCACTGCCACCTGCCTTTTTATTAAATGAGGTTCTGTACCTTCTGCTTTGGCCACTGTTGCTTTTTGCCAAGGTGAAGTCCCCCTGCCATTTCAAAAAAGCTGAACAAGTTCAGGTAATGACTGCAGCTTCTGCTCTCTTTCTGAAACCACAGGATTCAGCAGCCAGGATGCTCACAAATGGGATTGCTATAAATACGATGAATTCAGCAAACTTGGAACAACATGTCTTTTCTGTTATATGGATAGAGATTTCTACCACTTTTCCGAGTGTTTTTAAAATCTGGTTAAGTGAGGTTTTAAATATTATTTTGTCTTTTTTGGGGGGGGTTCTTTGTTTTTAGATGCAAATGCTTTGAACTATTAGCTTTATGTTATCTAAATAATATGCATTTATACTGCCTACTTTCAGAAGGATTTGAGGCAGCATATTGCCCATATATTTCAGCTGTTTTCAATTTTCTGTTGCAAAACAATATTCTTTGGAGAAGAGCTACAATATTACAGTACTCATCTCCAAGTCTTTATAGAGTGTATTTAGTATCCCTGTGCTTAGTGCTTACAGTGACATAGAGGTCAGTTGAAACGTTCCTAATTATACTCTAGGTTTGAATCTAGCCCCTCAGGTAAGGAAAAAAAAATAGTTTTTTTACCTTTGAATTCTGAGGCCATTTTCAGTTGCTGCAAATGTAGTTAGATTAAATTTTATTTTAAACTAAAATTCAATGAGAAATGCAACCAGGGAAGATCTGCTAAACTGTGCCATTATTTGAGACACTGTTGCAATATAAAAACAACTCCTTCTTTCTATGAAGTTTTACTAGATGGGAGAAAAATTCCAAAGCTATAACATTGCAATCTTATTCTTTTTATGTAGAAAAATAAAATAGAATATTAGGCTTCAGACCCAACTGTGCAAATTGCATTCACTTCCCAGCTTTTACTACCTCTGTGTCAAAATTTAACACATAACGTACAACTCCCGTCTCTTAGGCAGTTAACATATGGTGTTTATGTCAGACTGGATATATTTATCTAATTTTGTGAGATTCTTTTTTAGCTCCCAACACAGTTCTTGAGAGTAATACTGCTGTTGTTACACTTTCTTCTTACAATTTTTATGTTGTTGAGATGTATCAGTTATATATTATAATCATGGAAGTCTCTTGGCCTCAAATCCAAGTTTTCTTTGTGGCCTAGGATAGATTTTTCACAAAAACTGCATAGTTATAGCTGTGATTACATAGATTTTTAATTTGCTTTACAGTTACCACTCAGCATGATTCTAGGTTTTTAATTATGTTCCAGTACTACTAGTTTTCTCAGTGTAGCTTAAAATCATACTTTGGCAATTTACTTTCAGATCTGATCAATGATTCATTTTCGTCTTTAGTATACTTTGTGTTTGCTTTCTCATCCCCATTAGGTTCAACACATTAAAGACACCCACATAATTGGCTCTGGTTAGAGACTTCATAAATAATGATTCAGATATGTTGAGGGTGGTTTATAAAAATGGTCAAATTGGAAAAACTTTTATAAAATGGAATAGTAGGGATGTGTTTTGAGAGCTTTGCTGAAACTACTAATATGTAAAATAAAAATTAAAAGAATACATAATCAGAAGAACATTATGAAGTATCTCTCAGCTGTTTGGAAAGAAAGTAGAATTAGAACTTTGTGTAAAAATTCTAGGTAAGTAAACAATCCTCATGTAGATTAGGCCCTTTTAATAATTTATTTTGTTTTATAAGCATTCCTATTTATTTTTAATTTAGTGAGGCCTGGTGAGATGGCCTGTCTATAGCAATGTCAGACTACCCCTCTACTTCTCAAAGAACAATAGTTTAAATTTTAGTTTAATTTAAATTTAAATTTAGTTTAAATTAAAGTTTAATAGTTTAAAATTTCTTTTTTGAGAACCTGTGTTGTGTAATAAATATATTGTATACTGAAAAATACCTACATGGTATTTTTATTATTCTATCTTGAGAACTTTGACTATGTATTTTTCTCCCCCATCCTTTCTTTCCTTCACCTTCCCTCCTTTTAAAAAGATCTGCAATAAAGCAAATAGGTGTAGTTATAATAAATTTTCTAATTTCTCTTTTTAAACATCATTTGTGGAGTACCTAGTATGTGTCAGCCAGGGCTCTACCTATATTATTCCTTTTAACCTTCACAGCAGTCCTACAAAGAAGGTTTTGTATATTATACTCAATTTACAGAGGAGGATATCAGGGCTTAAAGGCTGAAGTGACTTGCCTAGAGTCACACCGTTATTCTGTGCATTAGCATGTCTTGCTTCAAAAACAGGTTTTTTCCCACTACAATGTGCTAGTTTCACATCTTAATATTTTCTCCATTAAAATTCAAGCCTTACTAAAATATGTTTTGGACAATTATTTCTATGAGTAGGCATTGGGACATAACAAAGTACTTCAAATACTGTTAAACAAGATTTGTCTAATGTCTGTGACCTCCAGAGCTGTGTTGTGTTTTTTTTTATTACTGGTTCAGGACAGTTTATAACATCTTACTGATTTGTACTTTGTTATAAGAGATTATATTATAAGCAGTAGCATAGTGATGGAGAACCCAGAGTGTGGGGTCAGATTTCCTAAGTTCAAATCCCAGTTGTGTGTGACCTCGGGCAAGTTAATTAATCTGTTCTGGTTTTCTCATCTGTAAATTGTATTTAATAGTAGTGTTTAACTCATAAGAGTTGTTTATTAGGATTTAAAAGGGAGTGTTGTAAAGCACTGTCCCTGGCACCTAGGTTGATTTTACATAAATAAAATACACATTTGATACACATCATCCAAGATGTGAGCAGAAAACCTGTGCCTTCTCACAAGACCACTTTTTTTGCCTTTTATTGGACAACCACTGTGTATTAATTAAGAACAACTGTATGCTCATAACTGTCCTTTCTATATGCAAAATCACTGGGAGCTCTTAGACGCTTATAGTTACTTAAGGAAACCACATACATAAAATAACACAAGACTATATACAGAATACTCGTGTCCTTGGCAGTTTCCCATTATTTGTTAGCCATTCGGTTAGTCTCTGTCCTCACGGAATTTAGTTTTGAAGGGAATACAGATCTTTAACGAGTATGCAAAGTACTGTGAAAGACAAGAAAGACAAGGATCTATGGAATCACAGAGTAGGGAAACTTGGCCTAGTCTTTTGTGGCTTAGGGTACTCTTGCTACTAATATTCAGAAGGAAGATAAAAAAAAAAAAAAAAAAACGGCTTGATGGTAGAGATAGGATTTTCAATGGTCCTTGATGGGTAGGTAGATTTTTGCCCAGGTCCAAAAGATCTTGGAGGGTATTTCAGGTAAAAACCAATAATGTAATAAGCAAGGCGTACTTTGAAGTAATGTACATTTCGGTGTGTTGTGTAAAACAAGGTTGACTCTTAAGTGACTGAGGTCCATTGATGAAATTCTTTTGAGAGCCAAGTGGACTAGATTTCAGATGGCAGGAGCTTGGAGGGATTATTTTGGGGAGTAAATTATGAAACTAAGGAAGATAAACTTGTAGTTATAATCAGGATAGAGTCGAAGGAATATAGACCAGGAAAAGCTGAGGTACAAACTTGCAATTTTCCTGCTGTGTGGTCATGACGATTGATAAGCTGAGGGCAGTCACTCTGGGAAAGCATAAGATTCTGTATATCATGGCTGGACTGAAGACTTGATAAGAGTACGCCATGTCTGGATGAGGAATATGTTGGTGTCAGCACTGTCAAAAACTGTGGAAAGGAATTGAGTGCAGCTGAAGTAGTATCGTGACTAAATTTAGTTGGAAACTTTATTGCTCTAATGTATCTATATACTGTAGACCAAACAACTGAAAATTTGAATTTGAAAATCTATGCTATTATGACACATGGTATTTGTTATGAATGCAGAATAATGGGGTCCACTTGTGCACTGAATGAAAAGTGGAGGGTGATACCATGGCAGCCCAATCATTGTTTATCAGGACAGGTGGTACAAATCATAGTGAAGCTATTAGTAAAGGTTCTGCAGACTTTGTGGTAAGCTTCGGTATGATGTGTAGTCAAATTTCTGCTTTTGTCAAGTAAAGCACTTAATTGCAAGTGTGTTCTATATACACACAAAAATACAGAAATGCACACATAAAACACAGAAAGACAGAAATTTTGTTAATTGGAAATATTTCACAGTGACATCCCAGGCAAGCTACCTTTAGTAGTTGCTTTAAAATGCTTACAATAAGTGATCTGTTAGCGGACAGTTGAGTATATTCTATTTTCTGAATTTGCATATTACACACAAATGTTATTTATTTCAAATTATGTCAGGCAGGGTTTGTAGTAATTTGAAAACTTGTGAAATTGTGTCCCATCGCTAATAGTATAGAGAACAGAAACGAAAGGAGTGTTACGTAATCTTTACTTTGGAATGAGACTCTTGGTCATGAGGATCTTTGATTCAAAATTACACTGTGGTTTTAAGGGGGGGGGGATCTTACTCTTTCAAAAAGAAGTTATATACGAATGTCCCTTATGCCCTGTTATCGTATTTTAGAACCTGTTGCCAGCATTAAAGGATCAAACTCTGCAGAAGTCGGTACCATGACTAAATAGTCTTCAATTCCAACATTCCTTACTTTTGCTATATGTAGTCTATTTGCTGAAGAGTGATGACTAACAGGATTACCGGATTTAACAAATAAAAATATAGGACGCCCAGCTGAATTTGAATTCCAAGTAATTTTTAAGTACAAACTAAAAATTATTCGTTTACCTGAAATTCGAATTTAACTGGACGTTCTGTATCACATCGGGCAAACTCTGCTTACTTCATCTGTAAGGTGATTTGCCAACTTAGAGAAAGCTCTGTTGTGAGGCTAAAAGTAACCTGCCTGGACCAACAGCAAATAAGGCTCACGATAGGAGGCCCTCTCCCAAACTTGGCCTTTAAAACACCCACGCGCGCGCGCACACACACGCACACACACACACACACACACACAAAACCCACCCAGAAGTCCCAGGAGCCTGCGCATTAAAGCGAGCCGCGCTGCAGCTTTCCCGCCGGTTTTCTGCGAAATGCAGCACAGTTGGTACCCGCAGGGTGGAGCGCAAATGGCCGTGTCCTTGCGGGATAGGAAAGGAGGTGCCGGAAACTTTGAACCCCGGCCAGGATACAACGTGTCCGCTTAGACGGCGGTAAGTGCCGCCATTTTCTTTGCGGGCAAAAACGGGGGGAAAGCTAGGGGCTCAAGTTTGCCCCGTTAAACTCATGGGGGGGGCACAGCTCTTGGCCTCAGCACTTTGGTGACGTGGAATTGGGGTCCTCCTTTTGGGGGCTGATTTCTAGTGACACGTCGGAACTTGCCAAGGCGGGGAAACGGGACACCGCCTCTATCCCGGATGTAAGATGGCGGCGCGGGGGGCGGCCTGGCGGGGGCGGTCACGTGGTGAGGAGTAGCGCGCGAGCCTCCTTAAGTGATCTCTATGGTTCGCCCGGACGCACAGGAGCAGCGAAGCGCGAGACGGGCCGTGTGTCCTCGCGCGCGCAGAGCTACCGCCGCTGCCACCCGACCTGCTGCCCGGCTCGGTTTCAGTTTTGCGGGGCTTTTGTTTTATTCTCGCCTCCTGCAGAGGTGTACGGGATTTCCCCAAGGGTGCTGGGGAACTGGTGGCTTCGGGACTTCCGGGCTGTGACTTGGGTTTCTTATCGGGGTTGCCGGAGCGGGTGTCCTCCTCTGAGGGAAGCGCCCAGGGCGTTCGCCCCAACAGAGAGCCTGCCCGGAGCCGGGTGCAGAACGCGTGGCGGCGGCGGGGGCCCGGGCGCCCGGCCGGCCTCCGCCCAGCCCCCACCGCGGGCTCGGGGCGGGGAGGCCCGCGGGCGGTGCACCCAGGAGACGTGGCGGGAGCGTGGCGGAGACGTGGCGGGGACGGTCCGGAGCTCCTGGCGGGCGTCGGGCGGGGAGTGGGTGCGCGACTTGCTGCCTCAGGGAGCGTCCTGATTGCGCCGGCGTCTGGCTGTGCTTTTGCCGCCCATTTCCTGCTTTCGAGTGGCCCAGGGGACGCGCTCCCCTCGGAACAGCGCGAGGAAGCGGCTGCCTCTGCCAGGACCCCTCCGCACCTCTTCTTTCAGCAGAGCGGCCGGCCCCGGAGAGGACGTCCGGCCCGGGCACCGGCGCCGCCTCTGCCTCTCGGGGCGCGCCCGCCCGCCGCGGCCGGGTGGCGCGGTGCTGGGCGGGGTCTTGGGGCGCGGCGGGGAAGGGCCGGGGCGCCGGCCCGACGTCGCGGCGGAGGAAGGACGGAGGAGAGCTGCGGCCGCCTCGCTCGCCCTCGGCTTGGTCGGCTGCCTCCCCGACACCATGGCCCTGGCTGAGGTAGTAGTTTGTGCTGTTGGTCGGGTTGTGACATTGCCCGCTGTGGAGATAACTGCGCAAGCTACTGCCTTGCTAGTGCTGGTGATGCTCAGCGCCGCGGAGGACAATGGCTGGGAATCCCCTTTGTTTTCCGGGGCGCGGGGATCGCCCGCGGAGCCCCGGCGCGTGGCCGCCGCGGAAACCGTTAGTTCTGCGTGTTCCTGGAGGGAGGAAGCAATTGCGGGGAGAGGGGCGGACGGGCGGGCGCCTTTTCAGAGCTGGGGAAGAGCTGAGCCTTGGGTTCGCTCTTGACCCTGCGAGGAAGGAGTGAAATTGTGTAAGATGTTAACAGATAACTTTTCCACCCTCGTTTGTTTTTTAATGCTTCTCGTAACGATCGGTGCGCGAGGGACTGTTTACCTATTTTACTTCATTCTTTAGCCGAAGGTCGGAGTGGAGTGAGCTGCCCTATTGGGCAGAACTGGCATGGGGAGCAGAATAGTAGACCGTTAATTATAAAGTTTATGCCTTAACATTTTGAATCGTTTGTTTTAAATTTGTTCCCTCAGTAAGTTTAAGAGTATTAAAAATGTAAACCTAAAGCAATGAAAAGTTTCTCTTTAAACTTTGTTTGCAACTCTTTGAATGAGAATATTGAATTTATTAGTTAAGTGTACTATTGAGATATTTTTAACGTGTGAGACAAATAAATTTTTTCTACAGTGTGCTGTGGCTTTTTTTTTTTCCTTTCCCTTTTCGTTTAACAATGGGGGCTACAATTTTGCTGGTGTGAGATTTTGTTTAGATGGCTTTTCTTTTTTTTTTATTCTTAGACTTCTTAGTTTATGTTATTGCATTTTACTATGAGAGGAAAGGATCTCGGTAGGAATTAAAAGGATGGTTTCTGGATACTTTGGGTTTAAAATTTAATAATGCCCATTTCGTGTGAAGTACAACTACTCCCAATAGGAAGCAGAGTATATATGAAGAAAATGTAGTTTGGAATAACTAGTGAAATTACTTGATATTTTAAATACCCTAAGTTGGGTGGAAAAGAAGATAATTTTTAAAATTTTATTTTCACTGAGCTGAATCAGTGGTAAATGTTAGTAGTTTCCTTAAAAATACTGGTTTGGATTTTTCAGAGTCAGCTTTGAATACAATGTAATCACAAAAACTGGGGTTTAATTTTTGATGATTAAATGGGAAAAAAGCAATTCTTTAAGAAAAAGAAGGTCATATAAGGAGAAAAAAAAATTTAGACCAACTGCATCCTTTCCCCTTCAATAGGAGTTTGATACTTGTGTAATTTAAAAGTGATCTAATAAGTAAGTGTGCCTTGATTTGGTTTTGGTTTAGCTTTGAGAGAGAACGTTAATCTGATCTCGTCTGGATGGAGCTGCCTCACTGGGAGGGACAGTAAAGAAACTTATGTTGAATCTTAAAATGCAGAAAATACTTGAATGTTGGTTCATTGAGCTTAATTTTCTTGATATCAAAGAACAGTGTAAATCCAGGACTTCATTAAGTGCCAAGGTGCTATGTCAAATCTTGATTTATGGAGAAACTTAATAAAATTCTAATTGCACTGTGATACTTTTCATTTTCCAAGACACTTCATTCAAACAGCAAAGCTAATCCTCACCCAACAGCAGTCATCATTACACTACACTGTTTAACATTTTATAGAGGATCAACAGTTGCTAATCTCTACACCAAAGTATTACAAATTTTGTTGGTAATTTGTTGAACTTTAAAATAGATCACCAAATAGGAAACTACAGTTAACAGTAGCCATAGTTTATCCTCTGTTTTAAAAGTAAATTTCGCCTAGAACTATATAGTTCCCACATATTAGGAACAGTTTTGAGTTGTTGGATATAAGGGTACTTCCTTCCATATGTTACTCTTTTCCAAATTACCAGAGACGATAGTGCTCCCAGCCAACTTACTA
Organism: Taxidea taxus jeffersonii; assembly: GCA_003697995.1. Taxonomy (NCBI): domain Eukaryota; kingdom Metazoa; phylum Chordata; class Mammalia; order Carnivora; family Mustelidae; genus Taxidea; species Taxidea taxus. The sequence goes on from ML102933.1 coordinate 163,175, forward strand.
TTAATACTGTAGTCATATTAATGCTATAGTCTCCAGTTTAAGAAAAACACTATCAGCCTTTCACTTATATTCCTGTGCAAGACCAGAAAAAATTACCTATTGAACATTTTGACTTGATGGTTTCCTGCAGGATGAATTTGCCTTATCAAAAGTACAACTTACAACTTTGGTATTTTTGACATTTATTTTGCACAATTAACACTCTTGTTAAAGACCTGTTTTCAAGCATTTAGGTAATTTGTATTAGCAAAAGCCACTGATGGGAAAGAATAAGGCAGTATTTTGGGTGCCTTTCCCAAGTTTCTACCAAAGGAAATATGGGCTATGGTAATGACATTTTAATGTCATCCTCAATTATTGGAATTATAGATGTTATTATGGGACATCTGGAGAAGATTCTTTGGAAACAGTATGATGTTCCAAAGTTAGAGTTCCTGATTTAGTCTTACATATAGATAACTTTTGTTACTAAGCTATTTAAAAATAAAATTACCTTTTGGCAGGTAGACAAGACTGATCAGGGGTGCGCTTAAGACATACTGTGTCTTGTGGAGTAACCCCAAAAGAATTGTTGCCAAAGGAACTTGACAGCAGAGATTAGCTCTTCAATGTATAGGAACAAGGTGCCAAGAAGGCTGTGAGATTTCTTTGTTACTATATGTTCTTGCTCCATATTGTTTATTACAGCCCGCCCTCTCCATAATAAATCTGACAAGGGAAAGGAGTTACTTCACAGAATACTCTATAATTTCTGCAACAAAAGGAAATTAGGACAATCATTGTCAAAAATAAGGCTAGACTGGTAACAAGAAGAGAAATTTGGACCATTTTTGTAAAATCTGCGAAGACCTTGGAACCATTGATACTGAGATAAAGCAAAAATACTAAAATCACCTGAATGATTGTCTAATACAATTCATTGTTTTTGTTAGATCATTATGGTTGGGCACCATGGGGAAAGTAGAAAAACTATGCCCCAATGGAACATGCTTTTAGAAAGGATACTACATGAAGTGCTTAAAGTGTGGACAGGTGGGAAAAGCCTTAGTGACCTAGTTCACTTTTGAGACCTGGCAGAAAAGTAGGTGAAAGAGCTGAGGGGAGAGGCCTATGGAGCACTTAGAATAAATCATGGAGCTTAGAGAGGTCTCTTAAGTTTATTGCCACTGGGAGAAAAGTAGAGTTGGGATCCTGGAAGTGGGTAATACAGTTGTAGTTGGTACTGAGTGATGTTCTGGGTGGCTGACACCTCAGTCTTGCTTAGCTACTAATAGCTAGGGGTGTCACCTGAATTAAGAGAAATATTACTAGTTTTATTTGAATGTAGTCTGCTTTCTTGAGAGTTCTATATTTTGGGTTCTATATTAGTTAAAATTTCTATTTTTAGAAATTTTTTAGAGAGTTCTATATTAGTTAAAATTTCACTGTACAGTTACCTTTTTTAAAAATTGCTCTTTGGTTTGGATGTAATGGAATTGTGTCTACATGGACTTCTGGCTGCTGAATTTGAATAGGATCCTTTAAGCTACACTGTTGACACCTAATGCTACAGAGTTGGCCTTTAATTATATCAAATATGAACAAAACTAAGATACAAGTTTTGTGTTGATTTTAAAAGATAAATTCTTCATTCTTTCTCCTTTTCAACTTCAAACAACACTTTCTGAAAATACACCATTTGCTTTCAGTTGGATTTCAAATTCTGTTCTATTGCAATATAATTGGGAGTGTTTTATCACGAAGATCCAGGTTTCTCAAAAGGTCAAATAGTGTCAAGTGTCACAGAACAGTCAAGTAAATTAAAGACTAAAAAGTGTCCATAGACATTGGTAATTTAGGGCATTGTCTTAGAAATGAAAAATCTCACCTCTCTTTGGTTGAATAACAAGCTGCAATTATGTGCGTTTCATAACACTTTGAACATAACTAACAAAAAAGTATTAAGATTCAGAGGTTGCTATTTCAACTGGTTGCACATAGTATATTTAAAAGCCCTTATTAGGGTGCCTGGGTGGCTCAGTGGGTTAAAGCCTCTGCCTTCAGCTCAGGTCATGATCCCGGGGTCCTGGGATCGAGTCCGCATTGGGCTCTCTGCTCAGCGTGGAGCCTGCTTCCTCCTCTCTTTCTCTCTCTGCCTACTTGTGATCTCTCTCTGTCAAATAAATGAATAAAATATTTAAAAAAAATTAAAAGCCCTTATTAAAAAAACATTATATACATACAAGGAATGGGCTAATTGTAGTTGTAGTAACACTGACTTAATGTTACCTGAACAGATGCTACACAGAGCTGACTAAACTCTAAAAAATCAAAAAAGCTAATGGAAATATAATTTCCTGTTTTTTTTTTTAATTTTTTTTTAATTTCCTGTTTTTTTAAAAAACATTTGTATACTATTTAATGAGACTTAGGTGAATTGTCAGAATAAGAATTCTATCTCCCTTTAATTTCTTTTTTACTGAACCAAACTTAATGCAGAATAAGTATGTTCTAGATAAATCCATTCATTTTCTTTATTTAACAAATATGTTGAGTACCTCCTATGTACCAGGCACTGGGGCTATACAGAGTCTAAAACAAATCTTTGGCCTTGATGGAATGAGCATTCTTAGAGAAATACGTTTCTCTGTAATCAAAACAAACATGTAGTGAACCCTGTCCATGGGCTACAAGGGTTGTTTCAAAGTTGAGTTCCACTCAAGTGGAGCTTGAGGGAACTCTACTCTAGAGCCCTTGCTCTAGAACCACTAGTGGTCTTGTGGTTGTGTTTAAAAAAAAAAAACAGCCTCCCCCCCCACCCTTTGATTTCTGTTATAATTGTGCCTGTGTTTAAAAAAACAAAAAGTTCAGTCCCACCAGAGCCATACAAAATGTAATGTATTTTAGCTCTTGCCACCGGCCAGTCAGGTATCACAGGATGTACACTCTAAACGTTATAAGAGATAAACAAGAGTAGGGTGTGGAGCTCACCTCCCAGGATGCAGGTCTCTGGAGCAGGAGTGTCGGCTTGTTGTGATGGTACCAGTAATGGACGGCTGATTACGAGCCTTCCAGGGACTGAGTACAGGAGAGGAAGATCCATGTGTATATCCTGCTTTATACAAACTAAAACCTCAGGGTCACTAAATACTTGTGAGGGACATTTTCCCATAACTGTAATTCTATACAGATGGCATGATAGGAATAGGACGTTAGCATTTTACAACAGCTAATGAATCAAGCTAGGGTTCTTCCATGGCCATTGAAACTATTAAGTGAGATGCTGATGGGGAGCTCTGTAATGCCTGGATCAGGCTGACAGCGCCTGAACCCACTGATCAGTCTTAACATTGCAAAAACAGACAACTAGACGTTCTGTGCCCCCTGAGGGATTGTAGTAGAAGTATAGAACACCATCCATGAAATTCAGATAATTGAACTTGACTCTCCTTAAGCTTCTAGATTTGACTGCTGGTTTATAGGAAATTTAAGATAGAGGAACATGTTAAATCACCATAGGGTGCAATTACCAAAACACACACTGATAAATTCTGTATGACAAATGATATGACCTCTGAAAAAAAAATTACAAGAAAAAAGAGAGAGGGAACCTATAGATTAAAATGAGCTTTTTTTGTTGTTGAAATTATAGCTTTCATAGCAATTCGCTATGGTTTTCTAAGATACATGCAACATAGGAAATACACGATGAACATCATGTCCCATCAAAACCAAGGAGAACTTCAACAGGCAAGATGTAGAGGACAACATGCCTCTGTGTACTTCTGATGCATCTCTTCTTGTCCCTCTGGACCCACACAGACATTTTTCTTTATAGTTTAAAAATCTTTGTGAATTAAAGGGTGTGTCTTCAAACATTCCATGGGAAGAGATGACTGGCAGTCAAAGCTGATTCCTTCATACCTGTAACTGATACCTCTTCAGAGAACACAGAAGATGTTCTGGGCTGCAGTCATTACCTCACAGACCACTTGGGATTTCCAGCCTCCTGTCTATATTTTCTTAAGTATGACTCCATTTTCCTCACCCTTAGGACTTCTCATTTTTTTTTAAAGATTTTATTTATTTATTTGACAGAGATTACAAGTGGGCAGAGAGGCAGGCAGAGAGAGAGGAAGGGAAGCAGGCTCCCTGCTGAGCAGAGAGCCGACTGGGGGCTCAATCCCAGGACCCTGAGACCATGACCTGAGCTGAGGGCAGAGGTTAACCCACTGAGCCACCCTGGAGCCCCAGGACTTCTCATTTTTCTCTGTTCTCCATTTTACTAGCTCAGGTATCATCTTGTGTATTCAATCCATTTTGTTGGCTTTTTTAAAAACACGAGGTATAACTGACCTATCACATTAGTTTAAGCCATGTAGCATGATTCTGCATCTGGGTATAAAGGTAAAACAACAGGGTTAGCCCAGTTAACATCCTTGACCATACAGAGTTACAACCACATTTTTTTCCCTGTGACAAGAACTTTTAAGATTTACTTTCAGCAACTTCAAGTATACAATACAGTATGATTAACTATAGTCACTATGATGTACATTACATCCCCAAGACTTACTTATTTTATAACTGGAAGTTTGTACCTTTTGGCCCCTTCACCCATTTTGCCCATGCCCAGCCTCTGTGAGCCATCAATCTGTTCTCTAGATCTATGAGCTCAGTTTTTTTGTTTTGTGTATGTGTGTGTGTTTTAAGATTCCACATATAAGTGAGATCATACTGTATATGTCTTTCTCTAACTTATTTCACTTAGCATAATGCCCTTAAGGTTGGTCATGCTGCAGATGGCAAGATTTCCTTCTTTTTTTGTAATGGAATTATAGTCCATTACATATATATTAGGTTTTCTTTAGCTGTTCATCCATCGATCAATGCTTAGGTTTTTCCACATCTTGGCTATTGTACATAACACTGCAGTGAACATGCAGGTACACGCATCTTTTTGAGTTCATGTTTTCGTTTTTGTTAAGATGGACTTAATGAGACAACAGTCGTTTGAATGCACAGAACTCGTTTGGATTCTGATTTGATCAAAGCCAGCTACAAAAATATTTGTAAGACTACTGGAATAATTTAAATACTATTTGAAGTTAACTGTTAATATTTGATAACATTATTATAGTTGTGTTTTTAAAAATACTTATCTTTCAGGATATGTGAATATGTAGACTTTACCGGTGAAAAGATATGATGTATAGAATTTGCTTTATACTTCAAAATAACCCATGGTCCGCAGGGGCAAGGACATGGGTGGGAAGATATGTGAAGGGAGATTGCCCTTGGCTTGGCATTTGTTGAGCCTGGGTGACAGGGAGGTACATTTATTGATTTCATTTGAAACTGAAGTGTAGCTGACCTACAGTATGAGTTTCAGATGTACAACATAGTGATTTGGCAACTGTATACATTATTGAATGCTTACCAGTGTATGTGTGTAGTCCCCTCTGTGTCACCACGCAGAGTTACTACGGTGTTACTCACTACATTCCCTCTGCTGTACTTTTCATCCCCATGACTTCTTTCACAACTCGAACTTTGTACCTCTTCGTCACCCTCACCATTTCACCTGTTCTCCTAGTCCCCTCGCTTCTGGCAATCACTAGTTCTCTGTATTTATGAATCTGTTTCTTTTTGTCTTGTTTTTTACAACATTTTAAAAAAGATTTTATTTATTCATTTGACAGAGATCACAAGTAGGCAGAGAGGCAGGCAGAGAGAGAGAGGGGGAAGCAGGCTCCCCGCCGAGCAGAGAGCCCGAAGCGGGACTCGATCCCTGGACCCTGAGACCATGACCTGAGCCGAAGGCAGAGGCTTAACCCACTGAGCCACCCAGATGCCCCTTTATATTGTTTTTTAGATCCCACATATAAGCGAAAAATTTATTTGACTTTCTCTGTGTGATTCTGTTCACTTAGCGTAATTGCCTTGGTCCAAGCATGTTGGCACGAATGGCCAGGTTTTGGGCCGAGTGTGTGTTCACACCCCGTCTCCTTTATCCATTCACATTTGATGGACACTTGGGCTGCTTCCGTCATCTTGGCTTTTGTGAATAATGCTGCAGGGAACGTAAGGGTGCATGTATCTTTCTGAATTAGCGTTTTTGTTTTCCTTGGGTAAATAACCAGAAGTGGAATTATTGGATCACTTGGTGTTTGTTTTTACTGTTTTTTTTTTTTTAAAGATTTTATTTATTTATTTGTCAGAGAGAGAGAGAGGGAGCGAGCACAGGCAGAGTGGCAGGCAGAGGCAGAGGGAGAAGCAGGCTCCCTGCCGAGCAAGGAGCCCGATGTGGGACTCGATCCCAGGACACTGGGATCATGACCTGAGCCGAAGGCAGCCTCTTAACCAACTGAGCCACCCAGGCGTCCCTGTTTTTACTGTTTTGAGGAGCCACCATGCCCTTTTCCTCAGTGGCTGCACCAGTCAGCATTCTCGCCGGCAGTGCGCGAGGGCTCCTTTTTCTCTCTGTCCTCGCCAGCCCTCATCTCTTGTCTGTTTGATACTAGCCATGTCAACAGGTGTGAGGGGACAGCTTGTTGTGGTTTTGACTTGTGTTTCCCTGATGATGAGTGATGGTGAACATTTTTCATGTGTCTGTTTGCCCTCTTTGTGTCATTTGGAAAAACGTCTATTCAGATCCCATTTTTAATTAGATTATTTGTATTTTTTTTACTGTTGAGTTGTAAGATTTCTGTATACGTTTTGGATATTAACCCCTTATGAGATATACCATTTACAAATATCATCTCCCATTTAGTAGGTTGCCTTTCTGTTTTGTTGATGGTTTCCTTTGCTATGCAAAAGCTTTTTAGTTTGATGAAGTCCTAATTTTTTATTTTTGCTTTGGTTTCCCTTGCCTGAGAAGAGAAATCCAGAAAAATATTGCTAAGGCTGATACACGAAAGTTTACTGCAATGTGGAAGTTCTTTATACTGTTCTGCTTTTCTGTATATTTGGAATGTTCCATAATAAAAACTAAAAAACAACAAGAAAACAAAATGGGAGAAAGAATTCTGTAGTTGAGAGAGAACCAAAGGGAAGAATGAGAACACATACCAAACCACACAAAAAGTAATAGGATGAATTAAGTGTTGTGGGGGTGTCCTCCCAGACCGCTTGGAAATATCACCTTGAACTGTAACACAGGATCAGTCCATTTTCCTTATACTCCAGATCAAATTTGTTGACTTGTACAATGAGTTCACACACACCCACAACAAGAATATTATTGTTTAAATGTATCTGTTATAATTAAAACTAAGGAGAATAGAATAAGGGATGTGTGTAGGACCTACATTATTACGTATTTTGTATGTACACAATAATTGCTCTAATGTTACCCTGTTAATCTTAAGAACTTTCCACTTTAAATATTGGTATTTTGCTGATTCCATAGTCTTTTTCTAGAAATATGCTTTGTTAATAATAGTGCCCTTTTTAAAAAGGAAAATCTAAAACAGTTATTCTAAGCTAAAACGGTTTTACCGAAAATACTTTTTTTGGCTTGAACTTTCATTAAGGTTAGTTTTTTTCATTTAAAATGATCAGCCATAATAATTGTTCTAGCAATTTGTTAGATTTTTGTATTTCTACTTAAAATATTATTCGTTAATTTTTTCTTATTTTTTACTACGTGTATGTTTTATCAGTGTGGTATACAGTGTACCCACTAATACATGTTAACTCTTAGTAATTATAGTTGACCCTTGAACACCATGGGGGCATGGGTGCCAAGCCCCCGTGCAGTTGAAATCCATGTATAACTGTGACTCCCTAAAACTTAACTACTAATAGCCTACTATTACCTGGAAACCTGATAACATAAACGGTCAATTAACACATATTTGTGTGTTATATGTTATATACTCAATTATTACCATAAAATAAGCCAGGAAAAAGAAAATGTTAAGAAAATCATAAGGGAAAATATGTTTAGTACTGTATCGAAATAAATCCACCCATTAGTGGACCCCTGCAGTTCACCCCTGTGCTCAGGGTTCAGGTGCAAGTTGACTGTCCTTCTGTCTATACCAGTATTATTAAGCTAATACTCTAAATGGTGCTATTCTTTGGATATACTAGCACACTGCGAAGGTTAGAAAGTATAACTGACAATTTGCTTTGGGTCAAAAAGAAACAATGATTTTGTGTTTTATTACCGCAGAAATCATCATGTTACTGAACACCTGTTATGAGCCAGGGATACACACTTATGTATATAAATAGGATCATAATATTGAAGGAAAAGAATTGATTAAAGCATTGTTACAGATAAAAGAGAATGCTTTCAGTTTAGAAATACTGTCATTATTAAATAGTTTTTATTTCCAAGTATGCATCCTATTGACTTGCTAACTTAGTACCTTTTTCTCTGTGTATACTTAGTAAACCACTGTCTGGTTTAGATAGTGACTCACTAGTTTTAGATTTTGAAATTAGCCTTGACCTTATCTACTATACATGGGCATTTTCCATTTTAACCCTGGGACTTCAGTTGGCTTAGAGTAATATTAGTAATTACTAGTTGTATAGATGTTACAACTACTAATACGTTTAGTATCTTCTGGTGACCATCTGTAAGCACTTTGGAGTTCATTATGCTTGAACTGATTGTCCCTTAAACTCTGCCTGATTCTGTGTCATGACCCCTTCCTTGTCAGTTGAGTTTCTTGTTAGCATTTTCTTTTAGGGAATCAAAGCCACCATTTCCACAGTTAGGCGTTCTAAAGTAATTGAGTTATACTCTAAATAGAGACATTCAAGAAGCAGAAAAGTCCACCACTCCCAGGAAATCACACATGCTATCCCAAAAGTTAGTATGCAAATTCCAAAACAACTTCTGGGCATTTTGGTGCAACATTCATTTTCCATTCTTCATGCCCCTCCCCACCGTGCATTTTTTCCCAATGTCTCTGCTGTGGCAAGAACAATATCCCCTTTGGGGCGCCTGGGTGGCTCAGTGGGTTAAAGCCGCTGCCTTCGGCTCAGCCGGGTCATGATCCCAGGGTCGTGGGATCAAGCCCCGCATCGGGCTCTCCGCTCTGTGGACAGCCTGCTTTCTCCTCTCTCTCTCTGCCTCTCTGCCTACTTGTGATCTCTGTCTATCAAATAAATAAATAAAATCTTTAAAAAAAAGAACAATATCCCCTTCTCCAAAATAAGAAAAGTCTTGGCCAGTTGGAGGTATAAAGGTAGTTGTGATGTCTGGTCTCACATATATTGTGTTTTTTTTTTAATATTTTATTTATTTATTTGGCAGAGATCACAAGTAGGCAGAGAGGCAGGCAGAGAGAGAGAGAGAGAGGGAAGCAGGCTCCCTGCTGAGCAGACAGCCTGATTCAGGGCTTGATCCCAGGACCCTGGGATCATGACCTGAGCTGAAGGCAGAGGCTTTAGCCCACTGAGCCACCCAGGCGCCCCTTTCACGTATATTGTTAATGTAAAAACAGGTAAGCAAGAAAAACAAGGTGGTCTTCCCGGTGTGCCTGTGCTGTGTGCACCGTGCAGCAGTTGGGAGAAGTCCTGTTGAGGTGCACTCGAGCTAACTGGACAGTCGTGTTGGGGGACAGGTGGGGTTTTGAAGTACTAAGACAATGATGTAATGAAACTGGGGCCATCAAGTTGCCAGAAAGAATGTTGGCCGATTCATTCTCTGACTTATTAGATATCCAGATGAATAAGAAATACCTCCTGTCCTCAAAGAACTTTTCTGTTTGAGTAAATAGACACATGTGTAAATAAAAAGCAGAAGAAAACAAGTGTCTTGTGGATCCCCATACAGCAACAGGCCATGGAGCCGCAGAACACTGAGTCTCCATCAGGATCATTGTCGGGGATCAGCACCAGAGACAGGGACAAGCATGTTCTCAAGATGATAAGGATGAAGGAATGGGCATTTCTGGATGTAAGAACGGCAAAAAAATGTTACATAAAAGGGCCTGGACTTCAAGGACCACTTGATCTAACATAGTGGTTATGTAGGAACTGGGCCAGGGCGTGGATGCTGGCGAAAACGAAGAGGCTGGAAAGGGAGTGGGCTACATCATGAGTGAGCTGCAAGAGTGAGGGGCTTTGACTTCTTTTCTTTCCTTAGCTTTCCCTTTCTTTTCTCTTTCTCTTTTGATGTAACTGACACATAACATTACACAAGTTTCCGGGGCGTAACGCAGTGACCTATAGACGCAGTATTGCAGAATCACCACCACGAGGTGCTACTTAACGTTTGTCACGCTACACAGTTAAATTTTGTGTGTGTGCAATGTACTGTTCAGCAGGTTTCAAATATGCAATACAGTATTATTAACTATGTTCATCATTACGTTCCTAGGACTTACGTTACAACTGGAAGTCTGTACCTTGTGACCCCCTTCACCCATTTTACCTGTTCCCCACCCTCTGCCTCTGGCAAAAACTAGTCTGTTCTCTGTGTCTATGAATTCATCTTAAAAAAGTAATTTATAGGGGCGCCTGGGTGGCTCAGTGGGTTAAAGCCTCTGCCTTCGGCTCAGGTCGTGATCCCAGGGTCCTGGGATCAAACCCCACATCGGGATCTCTGCCTAGCAGGGAGCCTGCTTCCTCCTCTCTCTCTCCCTGCTTCTCTGCCTACCTGTGATCTCTGTCTGTCAAATAAATAAATAAAATCTTTTTAAAAATGTTTAAAAAGTAATTTATAGATTCCACATGCAAATGAAATCATATGGTATGTGTCTTTCTCTGACTTATTTTACTTATAATACCCTCAGGGTCCATCTATATTGTCACAAGTGGCAAGACTCCATTATTTTTTAGAGCTGAATAATATTTCACGTATAGACATATATATACACACAGCACATCTTCTTTCTCCATTCATCTGTCCATGGACATTTAAATCATTTCCATTTCTCGGCTACTGTAAACCATGCTGCAGAGGACATGGGGGTGCATATGTCTTTTTGAGTTAGTATTTGTTTTTCTTCAGATAAATACTGAGTGGAATTGCTGGATCATATGGTAGTTCCATATTTAATTTTTTGAGGAACCTCCATACTGTTTTCACAGTGGCTGCACCAGTTTACATTGTTACCAGCAGTGCATGAGGCTTCTCTTTTCTTCACCTTCTCACCAATGCTTATTCACCAATAATCATCTCATCTCACCAATGCAATTTCTTATCTTTTTGATACCAGCTATTCTGACTGCTGAGAGGTGTTTTCTCAGGATAATTTTGACTTGCCTTTTCCTGATGATTAGTGATGTTGATCGCCTTTTCATGTCCATCTGTATGTCTTACTTGGAAAATTGTCTATTTGTATCCTTTGCCCATTTTTAAAAAGTTTTTTTTTTTTTAATTTGTCAGAGAGCAGGAGCGAGCACAGGCAGACAGAGTGGCAGGCAGAGGCAGAGGGAGAAGCAGGCTCCCCGCCGAGCAAGGAGCCCGATGTGGGACTCGATCCCAGGACGCTGGGATCATGACCTGAGCCGAAGGCAGCCGCTTAACCAACTGAGCCACCCAGGCATCCCTAAAAAAT